>JAYKXP010000177.1:0-87723 GCA_037176845.1 Paramarasmius palmivorus | reverse complement strand
CATACAGTCGCTCAATCCCACTCAACTTTCCGCAGGCTCCAAGGCACGTACAGGAAAACCAGCGCCTACTACAGCATTCACACTAACGCCCTCTGGAGATCACCGGCCATTTCATCTGTCCATCACATCGTGCGCCCAACAGCTATAAACCTGTCGTATGCCTCGTGCACTCCACGACCTCTCCTACTGTTCAACTACCACCACCACACCCCTCAGCCCTAGTCCTCCCTCGCCAATAATGGCCTTCAACAACGCCTCACATCTCACCTTTACCGGTCAAGCTTTCAACAACGTATCGCGTGATCAGGTCAATGTCACAGCAGAAGTCGTTCATATCAGCTCACGGGCAGATGATGAGCCTACAGAATACGACGAGGTACGTGCTCCTACAGTGATCTATATTCATGAGCTGAACATGAAAATGATAGTTTGAACGCTTGAAGAAAGGGGACCTCTACCTTTTGAAAGAGGTTCATCGCAATAATGTCTTCAGTTATTGTCAATGTTCCGAGTCGTTCTGGAACTGTCGATGCGTTGCACGTCAAAGGGCCCAGAAAACAGTCTACAGTGTCGAATTGGTGAAGGAGAAATCCAAGTGTACCGCTATCGAATACAAAGGCCCGGAGGCACGAGAGTTCTGGGAGGCAGATTTCCGTCACTTTTCACAAAACAGGTTCGTTACCGCCTTCCCCGCCCACCAACTTCACTGACAACCAGCTAGGTCCCCCGACGCATGGCAACTCTACGGCCTGAACCGATCCAACGTCCCGTTTTTGATCTTCCACGACGGTGAGACCTCCTCCGCCTTCAGCAATGCCATATACTGATCAAGTGGCGCGATAGAGCTCGTTCCCCTTGGCCATTTCTACACACACTCGTTTTGGGGGGATCTATATGTTCAGTTGTTGCGGGCCCGTCCTTAAGTTGGTGTTTCCTGTGCCCGCAAAGCTAACACGCTGTTCTTTTAGTTGGAATTGGATTGCCATGCCTCGGAGATGTGGTTAAACGCAAGAGGGGGTCTGATCAAGGGACCCGATGGGCCTGATTTTGAAATCAGATACGCTGAAAACCCCGATGGAATTCCTATCCCACCCTCAGCAGAGATGCTACAACACGACACCTCCTTTCAATTCTTCCTTCAATTCCCTTCAATGACGATGGACCGTCTCATTGTGGAATGTGCACGGTTTCATTCCTCAAGTTCACCGCACAAAAGCCTTTTTCGTGAAGGAGCGCTCAACATCCCACCGGAAAACACCTCGGAACCCCTCGATGGGCTCCGCATTGATACTGTATACTCCCCTTTGCTGGAGGCTGTTGCGAGGTGGCGGGATGGTGGGGCATTGTGGGAAATAGCGAGTTGGAGCAGGACAGAAGGGTTGGTGGATAAAACGGTATTGGATGATGGGCTGATTCGGTGAGTGAGCGTGGGCGTAATGGTTCAGTTTTGGGTGCTGATTTCTAAAGTTTTGAGCTAGACGGTCCAGATGTCAATGCTTGTTTTCACTTTGACTGGCGCAAAATTCAGAGGAGTTGGTTGTCACAAAGCTCAAGGATCATTGATGTCTGCAGGATGTCGGGAACAGAAGAACAATGCTGTATGTACTCTCCCTTTACCATGTCGACGATTGGACTCATCCTTCTTCCTTTGTATAGTTATAGTTGCCCCATCTTTCTTTTACAATATCCAATTAACATTATCAAGCTCCTTGAATCAACAAAGACACCTTACATTTGAAACACCCCCGCCCATCTACCTCTTCATCTACCCTCTCCCTATGACGTTGGCCGAAATCAAGTCATGGCGGAAAAACAGAACCCACTTCTGGTCTCTTGACAAGAATGGGCGATCTGAGATGACGGAGGAGGAATGTAGGCGATGGGGAGTTCCAGAGCTGAATACACATGCAGAGTTCTTGTATGAGCCAGAAGTGTTTACATGGTCAAGCCATGTCTACGCTGCCATCCGCAACTGGCAAGTCGCTCGCAGCTTCGACCCTGCCACTATCGATTTTGCTCGAAGCTGTGGATATCCGGAGTTGGATATCCTCATCGATAACGAGGCAGCGGCAAGTCGGTTTGAAGAAGTTCAAGGTGAGTCTCACAATCTCCTCACAGTCGTTGGTACGTTGTTAATTTATGATTCACAGAGAACTCGTCTACTTCCGACAACCAAAGCATGCCAGAAGAACTTGATACACCTCCAGCGGTTGAAGGTCAGTGTTCCGTTTACGTTCTCTGGCAATTCCACCATCTCACTCCACAGAAACAGTCGCAATCCCTCAGCCTCCGCTTACCACATCCACGCCGAAGCCTTCACGCATCCCCGTGGCGACATCGCATTCCAAGGTCAAGGTTCAACCAGGAGTCAATACTCCATTACGTGGTCGTCTCTCAGTCCCTCACCAGAAGCACTCTTACCTTGTCGGCGAGGTACGCCATTCACGGATTCCCATACCGACATGGCGAGCTCAGGGTAAGAGTTGGAGAAGCGCATTGGATGGAGGTGCCCTCGATAATTCACGCGCACGACTTGAGCACTGTGAGCGTTCTGGGAAGATGCCGAAGACGCAGCCGAAGCCAAAGATACAGTCGAAAACCACGAGAAAAAGGTCATAATTGTTTCTGGTAAGTGAATCGTCACGCCTTGTAGCGTTAAGAGCGTCATGCTGATCATCTATAGGTACTCTTATTCTATGTGATTCCTTGAACAGTACGCAGTGTGTACTGTTCGTGTTCTGATTCATGGACGTGTTATTATTTGCCTTGTTTCCTGTACTTATGGTTTCAAGTAGTGCTACGATACACGGAAGTACTCGATTATGTGCTCTATGTAATATGATATAGTGATTCGCTGAATCTGCAGAGATGAATACACATAGTGTCTTCTGCACCGTGCATGGCTGATACCCGGGGAAGTAGCAGCCAAAGGACGAGATATAAATGATACAGGAACAAGAACCGACACTGAGTAGAGGAGTCAACCTCCTCGGCGGATGACCTGCTACTGGCAATGTGCTTGAAAATAGCATCGACAGCACCAGTAGCATCGAATGGTCAGGATGCGCTGCATTGAGGACGCGTTCAGGACGGTTGAAGGACATCTGTAGAGTACCCTGGCGTGCCCGTATATTCGTATCTGAACAGGAATAGAATAAACATACTGTCCGAATTCATGGCCAATTGAACGTCGACTTTGTAAGGGTGTTCAAGTTCTCATTAGTACATACATGATCAATACACAGATAATACAGAAGATATACATGACAGAAGTACCGGAAATTACACCACCTAACGAGTGTTCGTTCAGCCTTTTGTCAATCGAAGAAGCACCATCTTCTATGAGCTCCACTCCCTTCGAACCCTTGTCTTTCGCCCCCAAGGCTACATCCATCTCATAAGCAACATCACCAGCCTCGGTCGTGTTAGGATTTTCCTCATCCCCGACTTCCTTTTCTTCATATCCCACATCCTGCGCACATAACGACTTACCATCCGAATACCATGATTCAGGACCTACATCACCGTCAACATACTCAATCTCATGTCGGGAACAACATACACACGACATACCTACACTCAGCTGCAAGTGTCTCCAATCATACGATATCGCAACATACAACATGAACGACAGAGCGAATTCTCGCTCAATCATCCCGTCTCTTGGCCCAGGATGAGGATACTCAAGAGCCGGTAGACAATCCCTGAACATGCTTTGCAGCTCGTGGCTGTCCTTATTCGACCTGTTGACAAGAGAGACGGTCCGCACGCGCTTGACAACAACACGCGTTCTTGCTCTGTCCAGATCATTCCATCGAACACCGAGACCATTGTCGACTGTGGAGCTCCTACAGAGCTTCTTCTCGCCGTACCGTGGGTGTTTCGACGTCCTGTAATGTGAACAACATCAGTACATAAGATCATCCAAGAACGCGATTAATAGGTACGTACTCGCGAGGCGCGTGTTCCTCAAGCTAAACCAACGATCCAGTCAGCCCTGCGTCCTGCATTTCAAGGTGAAAGGGGAGCCTACCGATCAAAGGTAGACCTCTTCTTCACCGGTACCCCCAAACCACCTCTTGAACTTGACGCTCCAAGACCTTGAGTCTGAGGTATATTCAACCACCTCTTACCACTAAGCTCCTCCAAAACAGGATCTCGTACATTCTCTGTATCTTCGTACGACACTGTCCTGTCGAGGATTTTGTTCGAACCATTCCACGAGGTCACTTTCGCTGGAAATGGGCCTTAACCAACCCGTCTAGTAGAATTAGAGGTGGAACAACAAACTCACTGTTTCACCGCTTCCTCGACCTTGCCTATCTGCCTCAACACTCGAGAGATGTAGTTTTGCTTGGATAGCTATTATATCCCCTTCGCCACCTTTTGTCCGGGTTTGAGTCTCGAGAACTTTCTCCAAAACACCCCTAGCTTCGGCATCCCGTGTTCGTGTATGGGTGGAGATTTCAACGTATAGAGCGTAGAGTTCCCTGTTAGTGTTTTGCGTTAGGTGTTACAGTTGTAGAAAGCCGAATAAATGATGGACATACGAATCATTTTCAAGTTTAAACACATCTCCGGTCTTCAGGATATGCAAAAGAGCCTCTTCGGGGTGGTTCATTTGCGGTGAACTAGAAAAGGAGTACTTATTAGCTGCAGTTCATGTGAAAATGGGGATTGGAGGCGTACAGGAGGTAGTTAATTAAGTATCCTTGAACGACGAATTGAGGCCTATTAGTCCGAAGTTCAGTCCGAGCGAAGGAAAGAGCAGAGTTGGTGCATACCATGAAATTCCGTGTAATAAAGGGTGCGGGCTGGACTGAGGTAGAGAAAAAAAAAATAAGAAAAAGTCAGCAAGGATAATCATGGCCGACCTACTGGTTTCCTCGTGTCAGGGGTAGCAATACGAGGGCCTAGGTGGACAGGAGGCAAGATGATACGCGATTCGAGTCTTGAGAGGACTTGGAGGGATGTTATGGTTGTGTCATGACGCAAAGGAATCGGGTTTGTCTGGCAGTGGGAGTCGTTTAATTGGCACTTGCGCTTCGT
Source organism: Paramarasmius palmivorus (assembly GCA_037176845.1). NCBI lineage: Eukaryota > Fungi > Basidiomycota > Agaricomycetes > Agaricales > Marasmiaceae > Paramarasmius > Paramarasmius palmivorus. The sequence continues at coordinate 82,674 of JAYKXP010000177.1, read as the reverse complement.
GTTTGCCTATCTGAGCCGGCTTGACGGAGGACATACACCGAAGGGTGTTGTTGGTTTGTCGGGAATCGAGACGTATGTAGTGCGACTTGAGACGACATGGTGAGAGGAAACAAGGAGAGATGCATACCGTAAGCGCTTGGGAATTGGCTTCACACAGGACGAACACGATACTTCCACCTCCTCCATTCAGTCAAGACCATTGGCCAGCTACAACACGACAAAAGCTCCGTGCGTTAGAAACGCCAGGGCCCAAAAGACACCATCAAAACACCTGAAGCTTTCAAGATCTCATTGGATCTCAGGAACCAGTCTCCCGAGCAACTCCCGAGCTCTCTACTCCTTCCACACTCACTGTCAGGCTGGCTCCCCAACTCTTTACGAATAATCACGCTCAACGTCCCGCGCACCACACGGCAACCTCAACGGCTCCTCTGACCTGATTCATCAGCCTGCGCCAGTTGAGATCGTACCTCACATTCTCCACGCGACCAAGAGTAACTACGCTTGACCTTGAAATTTGCCAATCAATTCTCTTCCTTCGTTCTCTATACACCACCATTCCTTGGAATCCAAAGACCTTTACGCACTAGGCTCCTTAGCACGCTCCTCCTCACTACACCAAGGCACGAGAGACCTAGACGAAGACTGGGAAGAAAGGTCGAGAAAACTGAGGGTTAAAGCTTTAAGGGGTAGCCTAAAAACCGCAAACGAGAAATCTGAGAAGAGCAGTGGATTGCTTGGGTGGGCACCCTTTGAAGGCTGGGCTCGATATGTCGTCAGGTCAATTTCTTTGTTCCTCCTTTTCTTCATGAGACTGATTATTCTTATCAGAAGCAGGTAGATATGGCGCAAAATACCCGGTTGTACGCGTACGGACATTAGACGACTGCAAAAATGAACATCCTATATGTATCACAGACTGAGTATGCCATCACCCTTTCTCCATCTGTTGCCCTTTGCTGATATGAGCACACTAGGCCCAATTGAGTCGTAGTATGTGGCCTCGTCCGGCAAGCTACTTCAGCTATCAGCGTGATTCGTCGTGCGTACTTCATCTCCCATATTTCCTCTCAAACGAGTCCTTACAGCATAATCCTCGTCGCATAGGTACACCACAGCAAGAAACGTGTAGACACTATCAACACCAGCTATTCGCCTCGCTGAAATATCGTGCCAGCATACGCAAGTGGAAGATACAGGAACGGGAGTGCCAATACCTGCTGGGTTGATGTCACGGTCAATCGCTGGGTAGCTTCTTTGTAGTACGTGTCCCTTCTCCTCCCCTAATACCTCCCACTATCCCAATATTATACGCTCTTTCTGTCATTTCTGTATGCCCTTCGGTTCAAAGAACGAACACTGACCAAACTACTTGCAGCCCTCATGCTACCCCTTGAATGCTGTCCTCAGCATAGTACACACCAAAACTGAACGTGGACATGGTGCATTAGACGGAGACATCGACGATAGAACCTAGGCTGCTGTTGCGCAGAAGATATTCTAGGTATGTAAACCTGCTATTCGGTTCCGGCTTTCCTTTACGTGTCTGTGTTTCGCTATCGTTACTTTGACGCGCTCTTCTTCGGACGCGCTAGGTTACTAATCTCTTGTTCCTTGTTCACTACTCCCTCTCCCCTCACTCAAGCTAACATTCTGGCATATCTAGATCATTCAACATTGACTACAACTTGCAAATCCCGAGTCCCAACCAACGCCAGTCATTCTTCCTCTCCGAAACGGGAGCGTCTCCATGTCATATACGTGTACTTGGCCTGGTCAAGGTAAGCATTTGCGTCTATCCGTGATCGATATCTCTCAATAATCTCTGTGATATCTATCCTACTTAGGACATATTCGTTGTTGTCACTCCTTCCGCTAAACGAAAGCAACCTATACCATGGTACCTTGCTGGCATTCCTGGGTGAAGGCAAAGGGCAAATACACTGGTGCTGGTGCTGGTGCTGGATCTCACTGGATACTGCGCTACGCCCGATGTCGGTTTCTCGTATTAACGATCTGTACTGTATATTACATTCTTTCAGTAACCAGTACGATAAACCCGAGTCTTCGCTGCAATGCGAGGAATCTATCGTTGCAAATGGCCTGTGACAATGTGGTCTGCCTGTCGTAATAAATGACAGTCAGCAATGTATGGGAATTAGACAGCAGGTACACGCACCGCAGAAACGCGATGTTTCATAAGTTATAGCCAGAGCTGGTACGGATTCAAGAGGTGAAGCTCCAGGTGTTGAGGATATATTTCCCCTGTCGTCTCTCGTGTTTTTTGCATCGACCCGTACTTTACAGGCACAGATTCATGGCGCTCTTCGAAGTCCCCTTCGGCCATGCGCGCTTGAAAGATACGTATCATCTTCGGAACACAGCGCATCTTGATTAATCTGCATATCAATATTCAAGTTTATCGGAGTGAGAAGGGGAAAGGTGTTGTGGAGTGCACCCTAGGACCAAGGCATCGCATCTCCTGAAGAGTTTGAATGTTAAACATGGGATCCATTCTAGTGTACGTAGCTGCGACCCCAGTCGGAGTGTTGAGAATGGATTGCGTGATCCTTGTTTTGTGCTCTGCCAGGTCTTCTGAGTGTTGGGCGTCCCATTTTCAACAAAAGAATAGAATTACGAGTTCGAATGTAATGAGACTCGTTCTTTATCGGAGCTGAAAGTGAAGCCGTCTATCCAGTGAAAACTCCCACGAATATCGTTTCCGCTTCCGGACGAAAGCTGTTCAGTGTAACACGTGATTAGTTTTATCTCTCGCTCTTTCTCTCCGATTCTTTCTTCCGGTTGATTTATTTGTTGTTTCTATCTCCTTCTCTTTTCCGCTCTGGTTCGGCGATGAGTGCTGCTGCTCGTTAACGGTATTTCCTCTTTCTTTTATGTACCTTGGCCCTTCTAACTTGTCTGGGCTGAAGTCAGTTGGTTATGTAGCTCGATTCTGTGTCAGGAGAGCGACCACCATGGGATTGCGGAGGCTTGGATTGGGCTGCAGATTGCTTATTGGTATTGATGCTCCTTTGGTCCTTCGTCGGGTTGTTTTTTTTTGGGGTTTAATAGGAGGGGTTGCACGCCAACCTGGGAGTCGCGGTGCGTTTTCTGTTGATGATCATTTCTTTTAGGTTACGACTGAAGGTTGTGCGACAGTGTGCCGAATAGAGTATCCCTTTAGAGCATGCTCGCTTGCTGTGGATTGCATTGGGTACTCTTGGATTTCCCCCAACATGTCTTATGCTTCAGGGTCTCCTCCCATATCGCAAGTACCTTCGCCAGCTGGCATGCCTGATGAGGGCGTGGAGACCACGTCTCCTACATTTCCAGAAGGCTCTGTCGCAGAAGCATCGCAGGGTCTGGATCTACGTCTTTCTCCTGGACCCGACGAAAACGATACCTCCCTCGATCCTGAAGTCAGGCGTTGGCTACGCTTGCGTGAGTTCTGTTATGCTTCCATGTCTTTCTCGAAGGAGCGCTGACTTTGTGCGTCTGTTGCATCCTGGTTCTGCAGTGCGTGTAGTACTCTCGTTAACGACAGAGCAGACGGACGTCGTGGTGGAGCTTCTTGACTTGGTTGCGGCAGGTATGTGTATGCTGATCGTGTGTGCGAGGTAACCGGTATTGACGCCGTTTTAGAAGGTATCCGTGGCTTGGGGCCTCTTTTGGTTGCCGTAGAGTCGTTTGCCCCTCTGGGAAAACACGAAACTGAAGATGTGGATGGAGAGCCGGTTTTGGAGGGGACTAGTAGATTGCAGAGGTGGCAGGTGTTGAGGTCGGGTGGGAGTATCACTTGGAAGTGTGAGAGTTGCGGACGTTCCAACACCGATACTATCGTATGCGGTTGCGGGTTCGACGATTCTTAGGCTCGTTGTCTTTGATAGTGGAAGGCTGTTTTACGAAGTTGGCTGAATTTCGAGGGTATGTTGTCCTGGTGGTGTCTGAGACCCGTTTGTTTCTTTTTTTGTCTCTCTGTCGGCACTGGAGAGCAGGTTTCACTGTATTCCTACTTGTTTTGAATATCATATGGTTCCTGGTTCCACTTTCTCGCTTTTTTTCGCGTGCTAACTGGTTCGGAGGACTGATAATATGTGCTTTCGTTTTAGGTTTACTTTTCGGTTGAAGGGATGCTGTATACGCGGTTTGCGCGGACTGCCTGCTATGGATTAAGTCGTACCGTGCCGGCATCGGTCTTCTCTGTGGTGTTATTTGAGCGCGCCTTCTCTCGTGGTTTTATACCTCATTCCCTCATTCGCAGTCTTTCTCGAAGGTGTGTGCTCACCCTTTGTCTATTGTGGTCGGCTTAGCGTACCTGATCCTTATAGCATGTCCTCCGATCGGGTTGAAAACATGACCGCGCTGGCACGTATGGGAGATCCGTTCACATTGAACCTTGTGAAGCAGATCTTGTTGGTTCCTGTTCCTGGTACCGCTGACGATCCCTGGACCGTCGTGTCGAGGTGTACTGAGGTCGTTGCTGCGCTGGAGTGCTTTACTGTTTATCTACACCCTTATCCGTTTGGTCAACTTCACCAATACTCGAATCTCCCCGGAATGGATGGCGAGCAAACATGGTCCACCCTTCTGCGCTGGTTTCGTGCTCTCCATCTTTGGAGTGGTACTTTTGTCGGGTCCAGGACACTACCTCGGGCGTTGTCTACCTCTTGTTGGGTCGATAAGATGTTAAACTCCATCTTCGACTTGGTGTACGTCTTTCTCCAGCATTACCCGTCATCTCCCATTGGACGAATCGTGCGATCGTCGGCCGATTTTCGCCGGATTTGCATCCAGTTCCTTTATGGTGCTTTGTTCGTCTCGGATAGCAGCTTGGCACCTGTTGTGGCTGTCGTCGTCCATCCGTTCTGGAAGGGTCATTGCTTCGAAAGGGCCCGAGTACGCCCTATATTAGAGGGGATATTTGCTGTACAACCTCGACTTGGATACCTCCGGGTGGCGTTGGGTCGGTTTGTGCGTATTTTGCAGGAGGAATCCGTCTTGGACAATTCTGCAGAGCTCCATGCCTTGGCATTCGTCATCGTGCAGATGCATGAATACATGGAGGTGTCCTTGTGTTGTTTTGATGCAGCGAGGTGGTTTTCGCGTTGTATGAGGGCAGTTCTTGCGCTACTCGGAGGCGTAGACACTCTTTCAACCAGTCTTCTTGTCGCTTTGGAATTGGACGTATTGGGGAGGTTGTTGTCGCTGTGCCTCCGTGTGGTATGTCCTGTTGTTGCCCTGCAGGAGGGTTCTGGCTGGGTGTTGGATGCATTGAAAGCAGGGCTTCTGCAGGCGGTTATGGACATTCCCGCTTACGTGTCAGTGGAGAAAGCGCGAGCACGACACACTTGCACCGTGGATCATTCGTCGTCGCTTCTGATCAAGTGCAACGAGCTGCTGGTGAGCTTAGTCCCGCACTTGTTGACGCCTTCTATTTTGCGATTAGTGAGGAAACAGATGCGTAAGCTTGATACTCGACGACTTGATCGTGTATTGGAAGGCTGGGAGGCATGGTGCGAGGAGGTTGCGGTGGTGTACGAGGTTCGCTTCGGTTACAAATTTACGTCTTATTCCGAAGCGTGTCTTCGCCTTTGTTCTTTTGGATCGGTGAGTGCCAGATGACTCTTGTTCGAGAACTTATTTTCATCGTTTGATCGTATGACTTAGTGCGAAGGCAATCGTGTCGTTGCTTCACAACTGGTAAGTGCATCGTGAGGGGGGCTAGTGGGGGGTTTTATTGTTCTTTGCCCTGATTTTTTGGTTGCTAGGCTGCAGATGTACCGTTTTCCACAGCCTATTCTCGATTGTGCGGCGGTTGTCATTGTGTAGTGTATTGCTCCAAAGAGTGTCGTCGCTCTCACTGGAAGGAAAGTCATGGTGAGGACTGTCTTCAAACTGGGGCTGTTCGGAAAAGTGCGTTGGACTCGGTGGTGTTTGGCGTTTTAGTTGCTCACTTTGTCTTGTTTATTGCAGGCGGTGAGGCGTTTCCGCTGCGAAATGACCTCGGGTTTCTTCGAAATTTCGCGTATACTTTCTTGCAGTCGAGGATTACAGCGTTGGCTCTTTTGCGTATGACTGTGTCCCCCCTGGATGTCCTCGTTTTGGACTTCTCCGAAAGTTTGGGTGATTTGCGCGTAGATTCGCGGGATAAATGGCTCGGTAGAGTCACTTTTCGGGTCCCGCCCGAGGGATACGAAGATAGCGACTTGGTTGTTGTAGCCTGCGGTCGCCAGCGTGTGTTTTTCTGCACATGGCATTCCCCTGATTCTCGGGAGCCGCCGTTCGTATACGACTGATGCGTTCATGTCTACAGTCGATTCGTGGCCGTATTGTAGCTCTCCGTTCTTGCATTCTTGTAGGGCATTGCGGTCTTTAGAGGTTACGTGTTTCATGCGGTGCATGCCGACAAAGGGTTAGGTTAGACTGTTCAACTGTTTTTGGTCTATTTTTTACTATTTGGTAGAGAGGGTGTATTTAAGAAGTTCTTGCTACTGCATTTTTGCCTGTTTACTCCCACCATGTCTGCTTCCTTACCTGCGAACTCCGGCGACAATTCGTCTGCTGCTCCTGATAGTGATGCGAGTTCTGGCTCTAGCTTTTGGATGACTATGGGTGATGTTGCCGACTTGGAACGTATTTGTGGGTATCATCGTTGCTTTGTGTGTGTGATGTCGCTTACTGTTCAGGAGCAGCAGAAGTTCTTGAAAGTTTGCCACCGCGCCAGTTTGATGCCGTGAAGGATCTCATGGCTAAGATCAACATTTGTAGGTTGTTTCGATAGTAGCCGATTTGGAATATGACGGCTGACTTTCCCGCTAGTTGGGGCTTATCGAGTCGTAAGCCAGCTGAATGTGACGGATCTCGATGACTGGGACGTGCCCATTGCCGAGTTTACCACGAAGGCTCAGAGAGAAACGTTAATGATGGATCGTCGTCGATGGAGATGTGACCGATGTGGCGCCATTAACAGGGGGTGCGTGGAGTGTGAAGATTGTGGGTATGATTCCGAGTGAGAATCCGTTGAAGGGTCCCGTGGATATAGGTTGTTTACGATGTAGCCTACTTTGTCGGAAGTACCTTTGTGCACCTTTCCCTATCGTGGTGGTGAAGACTTCTGTTCGGGCGTTTGAATACATATGTGGCGTTTGTGTTTAGCTTGTCCTCTTACGTTCGGTTCTCTTTTGGTTGCAACGTGCCTTTTTTTTTTCTTGATTTCCGCATTGGTTTCGTCGTAGTACCATTACCGATGAAGTGGCTTCGGCAGAGGTATACGCGTCCTTGCTTCGATGCGCGTGTTTTTCGGTGCTTCTTTCCAGTATAAAGGGTTGTTGGACTGCGTGGTTTGGCTTATGGACGAAGTACCGATGCTCGATATCACTAATAACTCCTTCTATCGTCGTCAATCACAGCCTGGTTTTCGTGCTTCCATTGCTTCATACGATCAGCACTCTGGCGAGATGATGGATGGCGGCCGTATAGAACCGCTTGCTGTTGCCCCACCTCAACTGCCACGGTTTCATTATAGGAGAGGAAGGGAATGGGAGTTCCAGATTTTGGTGAACGGCGAGGATTGCGAGTACGAGGTCCCTGCTTCGCTGTTGTCCGTCGTTAGTCGCTATTTCTCTGGTATAGCTCGAGGGGCCACGAGGGGAGGTGATGGCGATTTTGATTACGTTCAGGTGAACGTTTTGCGGTACAATAGGGAAGTAGTAGGAACAGTTTTAGGTGAGGATGGTTCCTTCTTCGGATTTTGTTTCAGTCCTTTTTGTTTTTATCTTTACCTTTTCCTGTATTCGGTTTTGATGGGTTTTTGCAGAGTTGGTCTATCGTCTGGACGATCCATCCAGTGTTTTCAATCGGTTCGCAGCAATGTCACGCACTGGCGATGATCTCGTTCGAAGCGGCGTGTGCTCGCATCTCATGGATGTGCTTTGCCTCGCCAACGAGTGGACTATAGCTCGTCTTAAACGCAGCCTTCAAGACGCGTTAGTGAGAGATTTCGATGTCATTGTATCTCTGAGGGACCTTCGTTTTGGTGGGCACCCTTCCTTGTTTCTGGTAATGCTGCTGATCCGTTACGTAGTGTATGATGTCTCCAAGCGTGTCAAGGCTGGAATCCTGGGGCGTGAGTGTGAAGTGGTCATGCAGAGGTTGGGGATGGCGATAGAGTAGTCCTACTTGCGCTTTACTGTTTGTTGTCTGTAGTTCTACTATCGGTTTGAAAGTGTACATTGTGGGTTTGCAAGGGGGGGCTAAAAACATGGGACTGTATACTAGGGTCTGTATCCTACCTGTGTGAAAGCTGCAAAACTGGGGGTGGTGTCGTCAGCAACGGGAAAAGCGTGCGTTGAAGGGGTTCTTACGGGTGTCTGCTTCTGCCTCTATCTCTTCATTTGCCATCTCTCGCAAACCTAGCAGTTGGGAGACTGCCGTTCTTAGCCAATCTCGTGTGACAAGGTCGATCGCCATGCTACCAGACCTGTTTCTGTTCCTGTTAGCGGATGCTATGCGTGAATTGACCCTTGCGTGTTCTGCTGCCCAAAGTTGTTGGTCGGTGAGGTTATCCAACTGGAATCCGTCTGCGTCTGCATCAGGACCTTCAGGGCACTGCATGGCATTGGTTATGTCTGCAGGGTCGTGTCGAGTCGACTTTAAACTGAGCATCGAGTCAATGATAAGATGTATATTTGATCGGAAACGTCTGGTGAGTATGGGCGTCGATGGACTGTTTCTTTGTACGGTTATTGGGAACTCCTGAAAGAAGAAGGTTAATACCGGACTTGCTTGTTTTGATAGATGTTGCCGTACCCCTATGTTTCGAAGCACGAATAGTTCAAGCTCTCTCGTACGTGCATTCGGGTTTGATACCAGTGTATCTAGTAGACCGTTCTCCGTTCGAGGGTAGGCATCGATGACTCTGTTGAAGAATTCTATATGAGCAGGTACTGCTGTGTCGAGAAAAGAGGCCCATTCCTCGTCGGTTGGTGTCATGGTGTGATCTTCGAAAGGACAAACGGAAGCCCTTCGGCTTCTCCAGGTTCCCACGGATATTCGTGTTTGAGATTGCCACGTGTGCGATGCTTTTTTGAATCCCGACTTTGCTCCGACTTGTGCGCCCTAGTACGATTGTTCTCGTTGGACGTGTCGCTGTCAGTTCTTCGTCGGTTTAGGTGAGTCCTTTAGTGGTATGAGTCGAACCGTATCATGTAATACTTAATCGAATAGATGCAGGAAGTTGTTGGATGCTATAAATGATCCCCGTGTCAATGATCGGCGGTCCTTGATCAGCATCATGGATTCTACCCCTGCAACCAGGCGGATTCAGCGACGACAACGAAGAACTGGTGTACCCTTACTCTTCGAGATTGCAGTGCAGATACTTGGAATCGTAATCGAGGAAACAAGGGCTGAAGGAGATCTTTTTGTTGCTGCTCTCCTGGTTTCAAGGGAGTATAACGAAGAGTGCGTCTTTCTTTTTTTTTTCTTTTTTTCATTCTGAGGTTTGTTTTGTCCGACATTGACTTCATTCTGTAGCCTTCTTCCTTATATATACAAGAGGGTTCGCATCTCTACGCCTTCCCGGCTCACGCAGTTCAACTATACTGTGACCACCAATCCACGGTTGGCGTCTATGGTTGAGGCTTTATGTCTCAACTTTTCAGACGCACCCCTTTTACACACAGATTTTCCTTCCATGATTGCACATCCTCGCGAGATACCTTCTGTGCTGGCCGCAGTCGCTTCTTCTCTGCGTGTCCTAGTTATCAGTGTAAATGCCCATCCGGACATTCTCTCTGCATTGAGGACAAATGTGTTTCCATTGCTACACACGCTGGAGGCTCCTCATTATGCGCTCATGGACGACCTTTCAACAATAAGGCTCCATTCACGCCTCCGTCAATGTCTTCGTGGGTGTGATACAGGTGCTACGGGCAGGATCAGTAGGCTTACGTTGCCGTCCATGGCCCGGAATTGGCCTGCCTTGAGGCGTTTGTGCATACACTGTGTTTGGGGCGCTCCTGATGCGGACGGTTCACCTTTCGACTATCGGCATCTCGACACGGTGTCTCACGTTGCTGTGTCTCTTTCGGGAGGGCAATGGGAATCGAATGTGCAGTATTTCCTGCGAAGGATTCTTCCTCCGAGTCGTGCTTCGGCTGTAGCGCTCCTACGTCCGGAAGGGATGTATGCGGATCATTCCCTGTATGCTTCACTCACCTTTCATCCGAAGCTATTTGTTCCTGTTTTCGGCGATCCTGCACGGTTCAGATATGTAGGACCTCCCGAACTGGAGCATTTGTGCAACCTTACACATGTTGTTTTGCATCGCCCTTCCGATGAGCGATTCTGGGTGGAGGCTGAACGGTTTTTGGGTGCAAGGGAACTGTTGGGAAGGGTGTTTCATACCGAGCAAGGGACGTTGGTGCAAAATTAGTTAAGGAGTATGTAGAATCACTGTTCTCCGATCTGTACTCGTCAATGACAGTGATTGGTAGCTGTATGTAGGGTTCCCGACCGGTGTCGACTTGGTACGCGAGCAGCGAGCCGATGTATGCGGGCCGCGTAGTGTTCAGTGTTGTCGGTGTGTCTCAACTCCATTTAGTCGTGTTCCTGCGCTGTTCGGAATGTGTATGTAGGGGCTTGTCTTTTTGCGTGCTCTGGCTGCTATTACGAGCGGGATAGTGGTTCTGTGTAAGTTCCTTAAGCCGTTACGGGTTCTCTTCGGCTGGCCTTGTATCCGATATCTTTTGGGTATTTATATGGAAAGCCTTAACCTCGAATTCATCATTGTTCTGCGATGTCTGAACTCCCACCGAATGCCCTTGAGTTGGAGACGCTATTCAACATATCTGTTCCTGTTCATCAGGAATTCTTCAATCGACTGGTAGAGGCTTATCCTCGACAACACAACGGGCACCTTGGATCTATACGTGGCGCTTTCGGTAACGCGAGGGCATTCCAGCTGGAATTGTTTCTTCTTCGCAATTTTGCGGTGGGTTGCTCTGTCCGAATGCAAGATTGTTGTTCAGGTTTATAAGTACCATTAGGAGTTCCCCATACATTTCCAGCGGGTACACTCCTCCGTGCCCCTGTTGTCGACCCGTTTCCGCCGCAATGTCGCGGTAGTGCTTGATACATTGGGAACCGTGGTTGAGGATGAATTTACGCGTGGACGTGTGCGTGCGCTTGCAGCATGTCCTGCAGGAGATTCAGCGCCCGAGCGAGATCTTACTGCTATTTCGACTTCCCGGTTGTGGGCGGTAGAGGTCGTGCGGCTTCAGGGGGCCATGACCTTCGAGGGCGACGTACACGCAGACATTATGGCTGCTTTGTATGATACTTACACCTTGAATTGGCTTTTGAACGGTGTGGCTATGCATTTGGGTGTACAGGTCGTCCATGGCGCTCAGCTCATGGATAGTGCCAATTCGGGTATGTGGACAGTCACCCTCTAGGATATGTTTCTCACTGTCGGGCACAGTATTCTCCGACCTCGGTGCCTTTTAGAAGTCGGTACCTTGCTGCAGATGAGGACTCGGAGGTGATTTCATACAGCATCAACTTTGGTAGAACGAAGGAACGGTATACTGTTTAGTTTGCGGTTACATGTACTGTGTACGACAGGAAATGATAGTCTGTAGGTGTAGCAGTTTCTTTCGTACTTGCAACTCCATCTTGTCCCATATTTCGTTCCCTTCGCAGTCGTTGAGCGTGAACATTTCGTCGAGTGCTTTTTCGACGTTTGGTATCGCTCGGAAGGAAAGACTTTGCGTGTATAATCTCCACCGGGGGGTGAACATATCCAGCCCTTCTGGGGACATCACTAGGGTGAGTCGGTGGTTTGCCAGACATGCTTGTAAATGTGATTGGGGACAGGGTTGTCCGTATCCTCGGTCGCGTTCAATCCCGACACAGGAAATGTTTGTCGGTACTCTGAGAATGTTGATAATTTCCTCTAGCGTGCTATCGTTGACGTAGGACATTGATAAGAGGAGTTTCTGGAGATGTTGCAGGCATTGGTAGTTGTGCCTGTCCAAGTACACTCTCGCAGTGTCGTCTCCGTTGATTGCTACTCGGAGCCGCTGGGCGTTCGGGAAAACCTCGTCCCACGCTCAAAATCCTACTATCTCGATGGGTACTTCGGCGTCTGTCACTCGAGTGAAGGTGATAGGATATTCTGTGTTCCACGCGTCGTCCATAGTGCGGTTGGAGTGGAGGATAAACGTCGTGATGGATGCGGAACATAGAGTCGCAAGTGCATACAATTTAGGAACGTCATGCTTCTCTATGTGCTCGCAGGCGTCTTTGTCGCTAAGGCGGCAAGGAATGGTAGGGTTTGGTGGCGAAGCTGGATGAGTGTTTTTCGGAATTGCGGAGATGGTGCATCCTATTCGGATGTAGAGGGTCTTCGGTAAGCGGACAGTGGAGGGGCTTTCGACGAATGTGCGGAGGAGGAGCGATAGAGTGCGGCGGTTCAAGATATGAACCTCTTCGTAGAAAGAGCTGTACAATCTAGGATCATTTGGGGTTGGTTAGTTGTTGCTACTTCGTGGTTAAGCCTCACTTACTCTTCGCTAATGCTTTTGTCCAGTCTCAGCAGGTGCGTGTTCTTTCCTTTTCCCTCTTGTCGTACAACTTCCTTGCATATGTCACTGATCAGTGTGTCGTGCAGCTTTTGCTGGCGTTTGTTGGTCAGAGTGGTACATCGTCCATCCTCTCTGCTTGTTGTAGGAGGTTCATCGGTATCCTGAGCGGATATTAGTAGTGTAGTGCAGACTTTAATGTGTCATCTTACTTGATGAACATGCATCGTCAGCGGATATCGTACGAGTTGATGTTTTTCAGTTTTGTTTTGTGGGATACGAGACACGTGTATATTACGTATTACTATCAGACATGGAAAGGCTATTCGGGCTGTTCTTCTTCGCTGATGTCCATTGAGCACCCGCTTGCCTGGGAGTCGGAATCCTCCGTCAAGCTAGAGCTTTCCTCCTCGCTGTCTGTTTTCTCGGATCCCTCGCTGTCTTCGCCGCCGTTGTCTCCCCCGTCCTGGCTGGTGTTGCTTTCTTCGCTGGCATCATCACACACAAGGTCGTACATGAAGGTGGTTTTCTCGAGAATTTCCACTACATGGTCTACTGTGCCGCCTGCGTTGAGATATGTTAGTACATTTCACGTCAACTGATGTATATGCTTACCGGAAGCGATCAGTGTTTCCACTACGATGCGCACAGCTTGTTGTTGCGAGCGTGTAAGTGAGTTGAGAAGCTGTGCAATATGAAGGCATTCTGTCGAAGTGGCGTTAGAGACTAGGTATGGGATTAGGTGGAAAGGTGAGTTTCCCTACCTGCTTGCATTTTTGTTCCTTCGGGTTGTTCTTGTCGGTGGTCGCTTATCGTTGGTCTTTAATATGGACTTGTCTCTTTGAGCTTGGTTCTTTCAGGCAACCAACAGGGTATCCGTGCGGGTGTTATGGCATCCTGACCTTGAAAATGTCGTTCTCTTCGGTATAGGATACCGGCAAAATATGGAAAGGTCATACCTTCTCCCAATTGGTTTTTTCCGTTTTGGCGCTACATCGGAAACCGTGGGTTGGCGTCCACTAGTGGCGCTTGTTGGGACTGAACGAAGAAAGATTTCCGGTTCCATTTCGGTGATCAATTGGCTGGCGATATGCGGCGTTGGAGGCAGCAACTTTCATATAGCATTGGTGCCTCGATGGAAGGTGATTTCGTCGGGTATCGATGGCGCGTGTGCGCGCCTTCTCTTTCGAGTTTCGTGGTTGTGAGGCGAATTTGTGCCAGTTACCCGAGCGGAACTGCGACTTATGGTTTGACGTTGGAGTTCTAACACGGTTTCTTTGAACTAGACATTCATTCGCTGCTCAAGATGCTACTTCTTTTGAATTCGGCGCGGGTTGCTGCAGTGGCGGATCCTCGCATGCGCTTTAGGAAAAGAATTTACTTCCATCTGGGTAAGTCTACCTTTTTGTTCGGCCATTGCTGCCAATCAATCTGCGTTTGGGCCTGTCTTTCTTGGTTTTTTTTTTTTTTTTTTTTTTTTTTTGACAGTTCCTCTCTAGTCACCTCGGTGGTTTCTTCGCAGGTTTCACCATAGTTTGCGCCGAGTAAGAACGACAACGGGTGTCTTCCGTTCTTCCTCCGATTCAGGTCCAATTTGCACGGTGTTTCATCTCGCGTGTCCTGTCAGTGTCATGCCCCTTTCCCACTTGGTATCCCGGACAGTATTGTGTTGCGATCCACGATTCTCAGAGGCGGGCTGCGACAGTAGAGGGTTTATGTGGCCCTGCATTCGCTCCTTGATCTAAGCGACGTTTTGGGCTTCAGGGGAGACTCGGCTCAGGGTGCGGAGACATCAAGAATCAGCTGTCTTCTAGAGTGCGGATATCTCGCCTTCTACCTTTGCAGTCGCGATCCACTACTTGTAACGTCATCACTCCTTGTGATGGAGCCAAAAGGATTGTATTGTTCACGCTCTTCTCTCTGCAGTGGTGCTACCGTCCGCTTTCGGCACTGCTTCTAGCTTGTTTCTGGTGACTACCTACCGTCCTGGAATAATCCGTGCATCGATCGTATATGCATAGTTGCGTTTCTTTCGCATTGTGGCGGGAGGCTCTGCCGGAAGTCTAACCCCGACTTTCACTGTTTGTTACCCATTGCCCATACTGATCGGTTTCTTCGACCCAGGCTGTATTTTGGAACTTGGTTAACACCCTTTTCTTGAAAGGTTATTGCTGGGCTATATAGCCGCTCGTTTGAAGGGATTCTCCCTCAGTGTATTTTCAGGACACTTGTGATGGTTAGTACCCTGTTTCTTGCATGTCGCTCGAAAGCTGAGTTTCTTCGCAGCCTGGGACCGTTTCGTCAGTACCTCGTTCATTGGCTCTCCATGTTCCACAAGAGATTGATTCTGGCCGTGACCATACGTCTGATTTGGTCGGTTGTTTCCTGTTGCTTTCTACCGCATTTGTTAACTGTTGATCCGATGACACGCAGGAGACGTCCCACAGCCAACGTCGGACTCAAGATATCGTGCAAAGCGAGGTTGTTGTTGGGAACAGAAAGGTTAGTGGTCCTATTTCAGCATGGGGCTGTTTGTGACGTATCTCGATGTAGGACCTCCTTTTCATACCTGCTAGCGGTCAGCCGTGTGTAGTGCGCCTCGACCGTGAAGCCGTCCGCAGAAACAATTACTCTCCCTTTTTGGATCCGTGGTATTTGGGTCTCGAAGGGATGGACATTCTTCGCAAGACGTATATGTTGACGGACCCCCCCGAAAACTACGCCATTATTTACTATGAGCAACTGTCGACGATTCGTTTGCCATTGAACGAATACCTTTCTGAAGGGCTCGGTGTGTTGTCGGGAGGTCTCGTGCGTCCTTGGTACGGTTCTGTGCTTGTCGAGTATCAGAGCGACGAGGAAATAGATCCTGCTTCCGTGAGAGACGAAGCGGCGCAGGTGGTCGAGTAAGTCTTTTCTCTTTCTCTTCCGTTTCGATGGCTAACCCGGTCTGCAGGCATATCCATAGTGTCTATGAACGAATTCATCCTGCTGATTCGGTCGAGTTCGATCGTATGCCCGTAGACGAATCCATCAGGTACTTCTCAGTTGACGAATTCATGGAAATGTACGGGAGAGATTTTGGTCTTGTGGAGTAGGTAGCAGTGTGGTAACTAGGTGCAAGGAGTGTAATCAGTCGTAGTCGTATTTCGTGTTCGCAATTTGTTGAGTGCCGAAGAGAACGTTTATGACAAGGAAACGGCTGTGAGTCAGGGCTTATTGCGAATGGCGCGGTTACAGTAGCAAGTTGCTTTTCACGGAGAACTTGATTATGAAAATAGGTTTGTTACAGTTTCAGCCCGAGCAGCAGCGGTTCAAAGATACTTTGACAAGCAATGATATTGCAGTGGTTGGATGTGACATCGTGTGCTGTCTATGGTTGGTCGTTTGTACTGTCTATAGCCATCCTTTTGAACCTATCTCTCGCTTCCTGCGTTTGCTCTTCGTCGTGTCCCACTTTCCGCTTTAGGACGTTGCGCCTCGGCGCTACGGTCGTGGCTGAACGGCATTCCTAGAGAATGAAGTCTATATGCAAGAGTAGGCTGTGCAATCGTGGAACACTCACTTCGGAGAAATGACGGTCAAGAAGAGTGATCGATCGTAGAATGAGTTTAGTGATGTAATGCGGTCCAGACTGGGCGTCTTTGTGGTGTGATGCTTCAACGAGTGTGATTGTGAACTGGGCTTCAACAATATCCCCTGTTGTGATATACGCCGGATGCACCTTCCTAAAGCTGATCTTTTATCGTGAGTGACGGACGACATAGGTCACGGGTGTTCCTTACAGCTGTTCACCGTTTCGGTAGTATCTTTCGTAATACTCTACGCTGTTTTCTGTGGTGTGCACTAGGGAATCATTTTGTATACTGTTTAGTATACCCTTGGGGTCGATTTCGGTGGGGAAGGCGATAGGTTCCATTTCTTCGGCGAAGCGTTTGCTGGTGAAGTAGCGGTTGGAGAGGTGTAGCTTTGCCTGATTACCTCGGTTGCCTACGTGGTATTGCGGATTGTAATCTCTAAGGTTGAGCCTGAGGTTGAGTTCGACTCTTGCGAGACCGTCAAGTGCTTCGTTGAATGTTGGCGTGTCCAGGCCAGTGAGGACGATTCTTTGCTGTAAATACTTTGCGGATGAGGCACTAAGGTTGTATCGGTCAGGAAAATGCGAGGGTTGCTGCTTCACTTTACCATGAAACTTACTTGGCTAAAGGTTTGACGATGGGCGGTAGCTCACACTGCTCCAGTATCCCGTGTATAGTGAAAACGATTTCTTCCAGTTCGCCTGGCTCTTGTATCGACGTCGTTGCTCTCCATACTCCCCCGTTCATTGCGCCCGTAGAGGTACAAGTGAAAGTCGATGGTTCAATGCCCTTCGTGCACGTTGAACTTTGTCAGTATAAGGAGATTTACGCTGTTGATCTTACCTGCGAGTAGTTTGCTATCGGATATTGCAGGTATCCCGTCAACAACCTTGTTTTAGCTTGATGTTCTAGTTCTATAGCTGAAGTGGACGTTTTAGTATATTATTGAACAGAGACTTGAGTCGGTGGACATGCCTGCTTTTTCGTATTGATAGTGAGGGTGAACCATGGTTCGATCCAGGAAATATGATTTGACGGTCTGTTAGCGACAGAAGTGTTACCTTTACTTTTGTACTTGAGCAGCTATCCCCGGTTCTGCTTGTCTCGGAACTGATGGCGAGTATGGTCAGACTAGGCGCGCCGTAGTTTGCATAGTGGGTTGGACCTCCGAGATCCATGTCATGAGCGAAGATTGTTGGGTGTCGAGGCCTGGTCGGTGGTGTGGTGCTTTTAGAGGCGAACGTCACACGGTGGCGTGATTGATTTGTTTTTATTTTCGGTATGGCTTCTTTTAATTTAGGGTTACGCCGGGTCCTCAGTCCTACGTTGCCATCCGTTTTTTTCGTCCTTGCTCTCCCTTCTTCGTTTCGTGCACTTGTCTATACCTTCTCGCGGTTCTTTTCGCTTACATGGAGATGTCAATGAGAAGGCGGGTTCGAGTGTGTATAAAAGAAGGGGTTTCCAGCGGACCATACGACAACTAAAGTCACCAACGGCTCCAGTTTGAAAAACCTCAGCAGAGAATTCGAAATGCCTTCACCCAGGAAGAATAGGTACGTCTGTATTGGTGTCACTCGGTCTTCTCTTCTCTGAATATTGCTTTTCAATGCCTCGTTAGCGCTAAACGTGTTGCCAACAACAAGTCAGAAGTTGTTAATCGTCGGCTGTCGGCTTCACCAGATGTTTTTTCTTCACCCAAGTACGTATACGACTATTCGAGTGCGTGGCGGGAAATGACCGATCTTACCTACAGAACATCCCAGTATTCGAACCGCGAACAGAAAAAGCTGATTGTTGTAGACGATGCGGAGTCAGACGGGTCTGTGGTTATGGTTTCGTGAGTGGTTTTTTTCGGCGGGTATATCCTGATTTCGCCTGAATGGACTGCGTTTGTTAGGCGTAACGCTGCCCCTGTAGAACGTCCTGTTACACCGGTGAATCGTTTTGGTTCTGTCGAGTCCGATGAGTGAGTTGTTGGCTTGAGAGCGCCTGCTAATGTACTGACGTGATTTCTAGGGATGTGTTTGTGAGAGTGGCAAACACTCGCCCCAAGTGAGTCGTCTTGGAGAGTAGCGTATGCTTGTTTCCGTAGCAGTTGGTTCACGCTGCTCTTGTCTGGTTTGTGTCCCTTTTACTTATTTTTCGGTTTTTTCCCCTGGTCTGTAAGCCGTGGATTGCGACAACATAACGGAGGAGACGTCGAAGTGGATCGCAAGTAAGTGTGACCTATGTCTTCGTATACAGTTCTGATATGCGGTTGTTTAGGAATGCCTCTTCTGATGTGGACGTCGCAAGTAACACGGGTAGTTCAACGGAGTATGTCCGATTTTGTACTGGTTCAAGTCGGCTAGTTAACTGAAGGCTTCGGCTTTCCTTCTTTTTTAGGGCGGAAATGGTGCTTGCTCGGAAACGCCGTGCCAGTGAGGACAAAAAGTATATCGGTTTTTCCTGCGATGCGTTGTGCCTGTCCTGAACATCGCTGTTTCAGCTGTTCTCCATCGAAGATCCGTGTGAAGGATCTGACCCTCTCTCCACGGAAAATGGGAAGGTGACTATACTTGTAGAGTCTTTGTATGGAGGTGTGAGCTGATATTGCGTCTCTGAAGCTCCAACAGACATGGCCAGAACGGAGGGGAAAGTGACGATGAAGGGTCAGGTAAACGGGCTAGTGGCCGCAGGTGAGTGGTTGAAAGGTTTTCGAGTGTTCTCGTTAACTGAATCTCCAATAGTCGTAAGCCAACGCAACGCGCGGCGAATGCTGGTGGTACAACCTCTGAGCTGTTGTCGAAGTACGAGCTATTACCACCTTTTTTTGTTTGGGTTGCTAACTGTTGGTTGAAGATTGGATGCGCTGGTACCTGATAGCGAGAGCGAAAGAGAGACCAAGCGCCGGTGTGTACTTAGCCAGCATTTGAACCGGTGGTTTTCTGATATGGACTGTATAGCGAGTCCGACGAATCATACAAGCCTTTCACTCCTCGTAAGCGATCGTCTGTTCGGGCTGGCAGTAGCAACAACCAGAAGAAACCTGAACCGCGAGGAGGTGAAGATCAGGACTCTGATGCTTCTATGCGTTCTCCTGTTCCTTCAGACGTACCTGGATACGAAAAGTTTGTTTCTTTATTTCGACTTATGTTCTTTTGACCTTCGTGTCCTAACGGTTGTGTGTAGAACAGATTCTTTGAGGTGGAAGGATGATATCAGGCATGTAATGGCTTTTTCCGCGGTGTTCTGTTTTGCTGACCGTCCTGAAAGGCAAATCTCGGAATCAGATGATGAACTTCCTTCGCCCTCTACTATTTTTTCGAGGCAGGGACAGTAAGCAGTGCTTTTCTTTGTACTTTTACTTGTGAATTGACTTGTGTTTTGGAAGTGGATCTGGGGTTGACATGCGAGGGAAGGGGAGTCCTTTGCCACCGGTGTTGTCTCGTGTAGACGCCCATGTGTCGAGAAGGTACGGTCAACCTTTTTTTCCGCAACTTATATGTGCTCGGACGGAGGTTGACCGATGCTGGTTACCCAAATTTCTTTTTCTTTTAACTTTTAATTGTCTATTCAAACTTATCTGTGTTTTTTACCTATAGGCGGCCTCCTACTCCCGTTAACAAGAAAAGCACTGGCGATACCTCCAGCCTTGCGGGGTGCGTAGATCGTGGTTCATGCTTTTTTTTTATGGAACCCTTCGTGACCAACACATCCGTAGAACATCCGATCAGGTCGCTCCTACGGGTCACTCCGGCAACGGTCAACTTCCCCAGGAAATGGCCAAAGACAGCCCCCGTCAAGGACGTGGTGCAAAACACCTTGATAAAGAGTAAGTCCGTCCTTCGTTCCTACTTCACGAGCATGCCTCACAATGATTCCTCATCAGTGCTAGCGTGCGATCGGAAAAGAAGGAGAGGGGTACCAGCCCTTCGAAGGGGTGAGATACTGCAACTCTACCACTTTGAGCGACGATGAACCATCGGACAGGGACAAGGAATCACCCTCAGCTTCTTACAGTATGAGGGATGCAGCTGTCTTTTTGCCAGGAGTTGTTATTCCGGAAGACGAAGAGGATTACGAAGAGGATGATGATGTCCAATCCAACCAAGGGGCACCGAATGCAGCAGCAGTTGTTCCGTTACTGAAACGAGAGTGTATCCATCCTGACCTCGTAGAGCTTTATGATAGCTTGACGTGGATCAATAGGTACGTCTGGGAGTTATCTTCAACGTTTTTATTACTAACTTTTACTTTAGTCTTCGGCGGGCCAAGTTTATTGGATATAGCAATACGGAGGATGCGTTTGACGATTTTATACCTGTGTCTTACGGGGGCGTTGTCGACAAAGTGAATAATAGAGTACGAAGGTACGTCTGGGTTCTGTGTGCTCTGCAGGGGGTCTTATTGACTTCCGTCAGCAAATTGGTTAGATCCGTTATCTTTGTGGAGTACAGGGACTTTAAAAGTCCCGTCAGGGTGCCACTCATGTCTTTCGTTCGCTCTTGGGAGTGTATCCGAGTTCCTCATGCTCAGGGCACCCAGAATGCGGTATTCATCTTCACTGGAATTTGTCATCGCAGTTTCGTGAGTCAGGGTCGGGAAGTTGGCGAGTCGTACGTCAAACAGCTCCATATTCGTCCTATGGAAAACGATTGGGAGATTTTCCAATGCAATCTCGGCACTTACTTTAACGACAATCAAATGCATGCTCCCGGTCGTTACAGTGCTGTTGTTTTTCAGACCAAGCGTAAGGGATGGACTCCACGTCGTGAGTCTTGTTTCTTTATCATCGTTGTGAAATCTATGTTGAGCACCAGTGTTTAGGAAATGATCGTGAATCCGATAAGCTCGCCTCGACACCGTACTCCTCGCCTGCCAAAGGAGGGTCTTCTTCTGCTGCTCCTTCGATTGCCCGAGGGGATGGTGCCGGATCAGCTGCTGGTGATACAGATCCTCGTAGAATCGCAAGTGTTAATGTCTTGGTTGGCGGTGCACCTCCTTATCGCCTATTCGACGACGGAAGTGAGTTGTCTTCTTTTCTTTCTTTCCTATCATTGACTAGCTGCAAGTTCCCCTTTACGACGGGAAAACGACGCCAGGTACCAAAGGGTTTCAGTTCGGTGGTCGGGATTGGGAAAAGTATCACACGCTTCCCACGTATCCGTATCCCGAAGTTGAAGAAGGATCGCTCGTGACCGTGGCGTTCACTATTACGGGCTTTCGTGGGTCTACCAACTCGCATCATACTGTACATTTCAATGCCTTGTTCGCTATTGTTTTGGGGAAAGTAGATATGTAGCTCGACATTCTTGCTTTGTTGCCTGGTGCCACTTTACACCCTCCTTTGTTCTCAATCTTTATTTTTTCGTTACCATCGCATTTCCCCAACAAACTTTTGCTTGCACATGTACTAGGAGCGTCGATTGGGACTTCAACAGTATGTATCTCTTGCTATACATGTATGGTTATGTAGGGTTTCTGGACAAATTTCGGTTGTTCACGTTCTTTGGGAAACTTGAGTACTGCTGTATGTTGGACGGCGATGACCAACCTTCTGATTGCATGTGGGCACGTTCGTTTGTTGCCAGTTTCGTGGTTCGTTTGGAGCAAACGGACTTTGAGAGGTAGGTGCTCAGAGAGTCACTGTATCTTGGCCTGTGTTTCCAAGCTTCGTTTGTGCCATCCCATGAGGAGATATGGTATCTATTCTTTGAGCAATATGTACACAAGGCGCGAGAGTAGCTTCAATTATACTATGTTACACTCAGCTGCTTTCGTCGTTGGACTGAATAATAGTTACTTTCAAGCAAGCGTTGCGGAACTCCTCTTCAGACCAATACTTGACGTCTTCTTTCACCGATTCGACCGCGTGCGACGGTACATGGAAATAACAGCGGGTCCATAACCGGTCCTCTTCCCATTCAAGGTCAAACTGTAGCGTGAACTATGATACATTAAGTGCAGCCCGCACTGACGTTGTGAGGAAGACTCACTTTTGCTTCTGAACAGAACCGGGTGTGATTCATGTCTTCAATGCATTT
The DNA here is from genome assembly GCA_037176845.1 of Paramarasmius palmivorus. Lineage (NCBI taxonomy): Eukaryota > Fungi > Basidiomycota > Agaricomycetes > Agaricales > Marasmiaceae > Paramarasmius > Paramarasmius palmivorus. Next base: position 60,486 of record JAYKXP010000177.1, on the reverse strand, counting down.
GATCAAAGTCGACACAGTGTGACCATTCGGACCACAAATAGTTGGGCCGAAAACAGAGTAAAGTTCAACAGCTGCCTGGAAGTCCTGGCGCATCTGTGCGAAAGCGCTACTTTCGAGAAAGTTGGATTCCAGTACAGGGTACAACTCGGTTAAGAAGCGGGTGGTACTATGGAGTGCTTCTTCTTGTTTCCTCAACCTGAAACCGATGTTAGACTGTTGCTTTATCGTTGACAGGATGCGCATACAGTTCCAATTCAGCTTCGTGCGTCGGTCTCCAAGCTGAAGCCTCAGCAGGGACGTCGCCCTGCAAGTAGATACTGAGACCCATTACACCGATCAGGGATTGGTAGCATTGATATCAACGGTTAACTTGCCTATCATCGTTTTCTGCTTGACCGAGGCCATTCAGATGGTCAGAGCAACTGGTGTCTTCGGGCAAATTAAAACGAGCGTTATAGATGTCGTCGACCAAGTTGATGCATTCGTATGCCCATAATGCTTTCTCTGCTTCCCATGTTATCACAAGGGTGTGGGGCGGGAAGGCACAAGACGCTTGGTTTCGGATCAATTGTGTGGAATAGGGGGTGGGACAGTACGTGTGCCAGGAGGTGACGAATAGTAAATCGTTGAAGATCGTTGTTTTGGATGAGCGAGCTGGGGTGTCGGACTGAATGGGTTCTTCGAACCTGACAATCCAACAGTGACGGTCTCCTACGTAGCGGGTTTTGAATGACAGTTCGTGGTCTGGATCTAGAGCAGTCACTGCGGATATCATAGCAGTGAAAGTCCACCCTTGAGCAGTGTATTGTTCGGCTGTTGTTACTGAAAATGCCTCCGGCTCGTTCACATAGAACGCGTCTTTCTCTACGAAACTGCTTCGTGGATAGAGGGATATAATTTCATTGTGTGTTGCAAAGTTCATGTCAAGGGCTGTGCATTTCGGAAAGTCTCAGTGTTCGTTTCTTGTAGGAGTGCTACAACTTACTTGACCGTAGTGCCAATATCGCGTCGATCGGTTCGTTTAGTGTTCGTGTTAGTTCCACCGAGACTCCGTTCGAGTTTTGAAAGGTGTAAATTCCGCCCGTCGGGCGGTCCTCGTTGCCTTCTTCTAACGGGACCACTCGACTGGTACAATCGTTTTTAAACGATTCGGCGAAAGACGATGATGTGTCCGCTGTGAACGTGTTTCCTATGTAGTAGCTGGCTCGTACAAAGCGGAATTCGGCAGATAAAAGGAACGTGCCCATTTCTAGGAGGCCATCGGTAGGTACGAGCATCTTCAACAGCGTGTGTTGGAGTGGTAACCGAGCCAGGTGAAAGTTTACGGCGTCGCCCGTTGTCAGTGCTCGCGTTTTGTATTGTACAGCACGGAAGCAATCGATCTTGTCGGAGGTAAAGAATTGCTTGTATAGCTGTTTTTCGCTGAAGGTTATCTTGTCGTATGCCTGGAGTTCTCGCATAGCCGTCGTTGACACCCCGCGCATCTTCAGTAATTGGGCTATAGGCATATTGTCGAAAATGGGCGTGAGGATGGTGTGGGGACTGTTGGGTATTGCTTGTCAACATCGATTCAGTGTAGATGCAGTTACGCACTTACAAACGTAGGAAATCCCTAGAAGACAGTTCGGGGTCTCTTGTGCTTTGATCCATTGTGCTCTTCCGGGTGATAGCCTGGCAGGGAGATGAATGAAAGGATGCAAGGGCGATTTGACTCGAAGACATTTATGGTTCCATGATTTTCGGTTTGCACCGTCTGTCATGGACCTTTCCAGATAGTTTCTGCGACTAGAAGCTCCTACTCTGATAGATCCGCATTATGCTCGCCGCCACTCGTCAAAAGGCGCCTCATTCTAGACCGTTCCTTGCCTACAGCTTCACAGAGGTGTGTGGCTCCGGAAAAAGATTTTCAGCGTGCGATGTTGGTTCGTGCGAGAGGGGCAGATTTCTTGTCGTTGGTATTGTTGCTTTGCGTTATTGTCAACTTCGGGTCCAACAAAGTGGCTGTGTATTCTGAGAACGTCACGTGTTTTGCTCTTGTTCTTCGGGCAGGAGGACTGTCTTCGAAGTATTTTCTTTCTTCCTTGCCCCTTACACTCCCTGTCGTATGCAGTCCCATTTTCCGACTTCGGCGGCTTTGCTTATTGTATGCTTTATATGTCGTCTCTATTTCCTGCTAATGATTGTTCAGGAAGAAGATCTGATGTCGCGGTATTTGTCTCAGAGGTTATTGCTATTCCGGTGGTGAGGCATTCCTACTGATTGCCCCCAGTTCAGAGCAGCGTCGGAGGACAGAATTAGAACAAAGGCTTGCAGGTGCGTTACCTGCCTGATACTGGGTACTCGGCTGATATACAGAGTTCTGTAGACAAAGACGATTTAATAGTGAAACTGAGGAATCTGTTGTCACAAGTGAACGCCGCATCCTTTTACCAACCACAGATCCACCCTTCTAGGTTTTGGGCATCCCCATGTATCTGTTTTTCCTCTCGGTTTCTTACCAGTCATTCAGTGTCTTTCTGGAAAACGCGTTTCGTCTCAGGCACCCCAAATATCATGCGTTTCCATCGATGTACACGGAAGGAGGTAGAGTTGTTTCTTGGTGGATGTCATATGTGCTGAAATTGTCGCAGACTGGCAAAATGAGCTCGATGTCGTGACCCAGCTGCATATGACGCTGCTGTGTGCTTCTACGGGGCTCCACGTACAACGCATTGAGGCGTACGAAGGCGATTTGCCTAATTCAGTGGATTACACCGCTGAGTGTATAATCTACACGTCCTTCTTTCATGACGCGAGGGTTGTGGCTCATGGTACGTTGCTTCTGTATTCAATGAGCAATGAATAATGTTGGTTTAGGTTTTCGCTTCTCTTTACGGTTTCAGCTACAAGCTTTACCGGTTCTGGGGTCTGCTGAAAGACAATACAACGCTTCCGAACGAATATTCCATTACTTGCCTTCTCCAAACAACGACAATGCAGATACCGTTCTTTCTCGAATCGGATTATTTGCTTCGCCTTCCTCCCATCCGTTTACATCTATGCCCGTCTTTATGAAAGATCTACTTGATACACTCCATCGTGCTGTTCAGTCTTAGTTTGGTTCCATGTATGTTTGTGTACGGAGCATCTGTATTACATTTAATTGCCTTCTACGAGCATACTTTGGTGTCCTACTCGTCAAAGTCCGAGTCGTCTGTCAGTTGCTGTATCCCAGCGTAATGCTGTCTTCGTTTTCGCGTGTTTTCTCAGGAAACATCTATGTGAAAACGTGCAGAGTAATTACACCGGGTCATTAGCCGATATCATTTGTTCGTTCACAGTCTCTGTCGCCCATTCCCTGCTTTAACGGGTTGAGCGGGTGATTACCCACTGGCGCCAGCCTATAAGCATACTTCAGTTGGGGTTACACTACGTGCTTGTAAGTAGACCGGCATAGTAAGGAGATCCCGGTTGAGAAGTCGTCCCGTGTCCACGTGTACTTATGTAACTATCCATATCGTAATTTTGGATCGCCTCATTTCCGTCTTGTATCCCCACAATCTATCCTTCTTACCCGACTTCTGTTTTCCTTACAACTCCGGTGAGTAGGGTCGCTCTCCTTACACCGTGTTTGCTAATTTGCAGTATAAGGTGGGACAGAAATGGAAGGATTCGACCCATCTGCCGTTCCGCTGTTTATTGACATGCCTTGGTTCAGTCCCTTTGTTGGATACTCTGCCGATAGGTCATCGCTGTTGCCCGAAGATCTATGGGTAAGCAACGCCAATTACCTTGACGTTTATGACCCTCAGAAGTATTTTGCTCAGAGAATGGCGCAGAACTTACTCGGGGACATTGATAAAGGGTGTCGGGAGGACGCCTATAACGACGTGGCGTTTAATCGGTGTGCTCTGGTCCCTACACGGAAGTCAGCTGCGCCTGTCGTTTCGCATCTGTTTGCGCTGCGACTACTGGACGTGGCTTGTAGTATACATCTCCAAGACCGACTCGTGCCTGAAAAAGTGATGGAAGGTGTTTCCACTTGCCTGAATCGTGTGGTCCCAAGAACCGCGGTTGTAGGTGAAACTCAGAAACTAGTACGAGTTCTGCAAATTTACTCGCCGCGTCTCTATTTGACATCATTGGTGGCTTTCAGCGAGGACTTCCTGCTATTGCAGACGGTCGAGGTTGGCCGAACGTGATAGCGAATGTCCGAGATATTCTCAAATCAAACTCTGTGAAGCCTGCGTTGTTGCAGGCATCCAAGGTGTCAGCTCCTAGGGAGCAGGGCCTTGCGTACGTCGGTTACGCGCTTCTCCAAGGGCTGTCCTCGTATTCCGACGGCAGAAGTTTATCCAAGATCATGCAAAACGTACATGCAGCAGCATTCTGCGTCAACTATGCCTTGCAAGTGAGTCGCGATCGGTGCTTTTTGGCCTTTCTGACTTCTTCCCCAGGGGTATAGTGAACTGCCTTCTACTTTCGACGAACTGTACGAAGGTGTCTCCAGGTATGGTTCCATCTGGTCATTCAATTCAAATAGTACTAATGGTCGGTACGCGTAAATGAATCCCTCGCTTTCCGTGCAAATCGTCCTTTCGTGGTATTTTGGCCTGGCATGCCATATAGTTGTTTGCCTCTCGACTGTTCTGTTTGGAAGCTGCCTCCCCCGTCCAGGATACGGCAACCATTGCTGTTGGCCTTGGCTATAACACCCGTCTTGCTTTTAGTCGACTTCGCGCCGATGTCCACGAATATAACTAAGTTGTACATCCTCAGGGTAAGGACATGGTTAGGAGATATTTAATTGATTTTCTTACTGAAATTCCGTAGGCATGGTTTCATTATGGAACGTCACGGCCTCCAATTTTATTGAGGTTGGAATCGAGCCTATGGCGGAAACTGTTCGCCGTCGCAAGAGGGTTCACTACGCCCGTTCGTGCCTTGCAGGATTTTATCTCTGAGGCTGAATCGTTGTTGCCATTGGCTGTTAAGGAACAAGGTTTTTTTGAAACAGGTTAGTCTAAAGGTTCCGTTTCCATTGTTGTATATCGTTCGTTGGCCTGACTTTTACTGAATCAGGCGTTGGTGCTATTGTCGACCTACCACCCGGGCTCTCGTATGAGCGTGCGATTGTGAACAAGTAAGTGGAACTGAATCCGGAAAACCCCTTTGCTGAGGTGCGCTCCCTCGACGACTGTTAGCACGCGTTCGGATAAAGAAAACAGCGTAAATCGGGAAACCAATCTTATCCCATCAGCAGATTCGTATTCCCCGTCCGCAATTTCCAAAGGAGTAGACGTATTGTTAGCTTCCGAAACAGTTCAGGAGGATAACATTCGTGGCGGCCGACCATCGCACTGGATGATGTCGCGGGTAGGAATTTCGAGGAGAAAGGACACCACTATGATCAAAGAATCTAATGTTGGCGGATCAAATTGCGTAGGGCGGGTCGACGAATATCCCGAGCCAGCGAGCAACTTCCCAAAAACTGTCTTTACCGAGGTCATCAGAAAGGTTTGGATTGCACGTTATGCTGTACCTCTTTTCACTGCTCATTATTCATATCAGCCAACTCGAGGGCAAGCTTATGTAGTCGTTGGATTGGATGGGCGTAGAGAGGTGTTTTGGCCAACATGTTCGGTAAGTGAGGTTATTAACTTGCGTTGCGCCGTCCTAACGGCGGTTTGTAAGACAAGCCATGGTCTTTCGTATCTCGTCGGACTACTGGAACGATCCAATCTATATCAGACCACTCATGGGAACAGTTTATTGTTTTACAAACTAACTCTGGGTCTAGCAGGATCCGACGAGGAGCAGCAGTTTGCCAGATCAGACAGAGGATTGAGTATACGAGGTGTTGTTGCTTTCACTGCGGACGAGTATGATCGTTTGGATGCTGCATCGATGTTGCCCGACCTTCTTCGTGGCCATGTGTTGGTCGCTTTTAGCCGCCAGAAGTCCGCTTCTGGACGGACTCTCAACACTAAACTATTGTCTGAAATCGGTGCCACGTTGAAGCCTAGGCTAGCCCGCAGTATGTGTCAACCATCATCCTCCTGCATAGCGAGTAAATGATGTTTGTAGTGGACACAAGGCCGTATCCTATTACCGCAGACGCCGATGCAGTCTGTACAGCTACGTTCTCCGATTTCCTGGTACTCCTATCTTCACCCGGACCGCCACGAATAATGAGCTTTCCCTTGGTACCCTCTGCAGCGTCCTCGACGGGGACGGTTTCGATCAGTACCAACATCTTCTCGCGCCGGTATATCAATCACTCGGTAGCAGGGTTCGCTGCTTCTGCGTCACCTTCGAATGGATGGTACTTTGTAGCTACCGCCAACGCTGTTCGTAAAGGGATGTTGTCACCAGATGCCCTAAACACGGAGCTCACCGTATGTGAAGGCTCTGTCATAGTGTTTGTTGGATTACCAGCGGAGGACCCGACTTTTCTTGCGAAAACTGCAAACCTTCGAGTCCCACCATCGGAGCTTCTTGCGAAGATACACGCAGTCTCCGCCATCCTACTGCTTCCTGGAGATCGCGTGTAAGTTTGACCATCCAGCCCTTTCCCTTGTGCATTTCTGAGTATATGGCCTGTTTAGGTTTTTGCAAGCAGGTACACCATATGATATCGTGACGTTGAACGCCTCCGTATGCCACGCGAGCCACTTCCTTTGTTTTGCGACGATGGAGCAGACACTGTGGGCGGATCTCTATCTACAATTGCACCCTCCGAAGGCGCTTTTACGACTCGAAACTGACACGGCTGCCGGTGCCTTGACCGATATCGCTTTTCATTGGCATGAAATCATTGTAAACAACACCCGTGCCTTCCTGGCCCCGTGCCCGTGGCAGGCTCACGAGTACCCACATGTACCGAATGTGCTTTCAGTAGACGGTTTGCTGCAGATTTTTTCTCTGCTAATTCTGTTGGTTTTAGGAAAAGTGTTTCGGTGCCCAGCAGATGTCACATCAGGTACAAACGTGAATTGTCACTTACACGGGACCGCAATTTTGCGTCTTCAGGAGGTTATCAGGACACTGGATGAAGCCATCGTTGCTGTATCCGCTGCCTCTCCGATTCGTATCTCCATATCCGCCTTATGGACTGCATATTTAATACAGCAAGGGGTCATACTCACGGACATCATCAGCAAACAAGCTCGTATTGATAGTTCTTGGAGAGAGGGGAAGGAACGCTTCTGGGAAGAACTGAAAAGTGAGAAGGATTCGCTCGAGATGATTCGGGCCGTTGGTCTGGGATCTTCGATACAGATTAATCTTGCCGTGTCTCCACACACATTCTCGTTTGTTCTCACACAGGCGGATTGTACCTCCATGTCGTGGGTTCTCAAACCGTTTTTGGACAGAGAGTATGTACTTGTAAGTAGAACATAGCATATATCTTTGGTCAATAATAAGCACTGGAGATATTAGATGCTGGTGTCCGAAAAAGACGCCCATACTGGTGTCCACGCACTCACGTGACATGTTCGATTTCATGGGCGGGTGAAAACGCAATCCTTCCTTCTCTTTGACTACCGTCTTCGACATGCGTCTTTCGACTCTAATTTCTGCCGGCGTTTGCTGGCTCGCTCTGGTAGTTGCAGGTAATGCATTTTTTTCAGTCGACGAGTTCGGTCTGCTGATTTGCGTGCTACAGCATCGTTGAATCCAAGTGGAAAGCTACGCTTCAAACTGCTTAAAGAAACAAACGTTCAGCATCTACTTGCTCGAAACTATCGTCCCTCTGCACACTTGGACGACCTTATATGCCGGCTTACTTGTGTTGATCCCACCAGCCGGCTCGTGGCCAGCTGTGGTGATATGGTGCTCTTCGAGATGACCTGTTGCGCCGAAGGTTGCCCAACAGAAGGCGCTCTGAATCAGAAGAAGTGCGTATGGGATTACCCTGTGTTTACAGCAGTGTCTGATGATTTCTGTTCTGCTCCTGTCACCACAGTCAAACCTGCGCCGCACACCTAATAGGCACGTCCGACTGCAAGGATGGCACCCATGATATGCAGCTCGAGCATAGCATCAACCGGCCGCGTTCCCTGGGGAATGTACGGCGGATCGATTTTCGAGTATTAGATATCCGTAACGGCACCAGCCGTATGCATTATTCTCAACGAGCTTCGCATTCTATTAATCAATATATGGATCTTCTATCCTTGTCATTTGTTTCCTTGCATGTCCCCCTTCACCCGTCTCTTCGTAGTGGACACCCCATCATTATGCAAGCTATCACAACTCATTTGAACGCCGAAACGTGCCGACATGTCGCTCATGTCCTCCTTCCGGTCTCTGGATGTGGGCAATCGAAGCTCGATGCGCGCAAGTCGTGTTCTCTCCGTCGCCTTACAGATACGATCACACACATGGCCTTTCTTTTTCTTTTAGCCACTGCCGCTCATAACGCTATGGTTTTCAGAGTTCGGCTGTGCGGGCTGATGCTTATCCGCAATCTAATGAGTAGAGCGTGCTTTCAACATGCGGTGACTACTTTATGTCTACCTCTGGATAAGCCGAACAGTATCTTAGTGCCACTGTTTAGGTATGCTACTACCGCCTGCCTCCTTGGACTTAAGGGGGTCAGTAGATGCTGCAGTCGCGAGCATCTCCTTTTGAACATCAACCAGTTTCGCAAACCGCCTTCGACCAAGGAAGCACATTCCTCGTGCTTAGAAAACTCGTGTAGCGGCGCTGGAAAAGTGTATTCCATCAAGACGTGTGAGCTCTTTGGGGGCGGAAGGAAAGCGGTTATTCCGTGGAACCTTCTTGAAGGTATTGTCGTCCCCCAAGTGAATGATAAGCCGTCTGTTCCAGGATCTACGCACACGTTTTTAACCCACTTGCCTATTGAGGACACTGCGCAGCTTCTGGCCAACGAGCCTGACTGTATCGTTGTATCGGGCTCCGTTTTACCTCTTATGCCGTTCTTAACTCGTGACGAGGGAAGAGCAATAGCCAGGTTGCACGGTGCCCGTAACCACTCCTCGATGAATAAAGATGCCGTGGAACTCTACTTCAGTACGCATTGCTGTGGTTTGTGTAGTCAGATGGTCAGTGTAATCAAAGTAAAACCACCGCCAAGACAGAGAAAGCGAGTCACTCAGATACTAAGGCGTAATCGGAAGAAAACAATTGAGCAACAGCAGCCTCCTGATACAGAAGAAGTACTTAAACAGTTACTCTTACCTGACGAGGAGGAACTTGTCACGTATCCGCCTGCACAAGCTAGCCAGGGCTTGATCCATCCCATTATATCCAATGCCTGCTCGAAGCTAAGTCCAGCTTCCTTTGAGGAAGAAGGCTGTGCAGTGTGCGCTCAACTGACTCGAAAAACTGACATGACACCCATACGTCATATCCGAGGTTATATGCGTTTGCTAGAAAAGAGTGAAGGTACCCGGAAACAAAGAATGGCTTCCACTGACCCCATCACGCATCTGTCAAACCCAATCTGTGCCAAGGATTGCAACTCTGTGTGCTCTACGTGTCGAAAAGCTTTGGTGAATGGAAACGTGCCCAAGCTAGCTCTTGCAAATGGATTCTGGATAGGTGAAGTGCCACCTCAACTTAAATACCTCTCATACGTTGAGAAGCTGCTTATTGCTCGGGTTAGACATACTTCCTGTTTTATTCGTATTGCAACTGGAGGCAAGAAAATGAAGGCTAATGCAATGGCTTTTGAGGCACCCATTCCCAAGGTATATGATATCCTTCCTCCGCCCAGAGAGGATATTGATGAAGTTCTTGCTGTTTTGTTCACTGGTCCAAATAAGCCCTCAGCAGATGACTTTACACGTACTCCACTGCTTGTTCGGCGAAGTGTGGTTAAAGAAGCCCTGACATGGCTTATACTTAACCATCGAGATTACTCCGATGTGAAACTTTCAGAACACCACCTTTCACAGTATGATGAAAAGCTTCCACCATGTTCCGTTATATGGAGGGAAGCTGACAACAACAAAATTGTTGAATCAATGTCCCTTGATGACAACGAAGTGGAAGATGGCACTGAGAGTGGGCACTGTTCATTTACTGTACATGGAATATTGGGAGATGATCTTCCAGGCTACACAAAAGATGAGATAAAGGGTATTGCTGCAAGCTACTTTAATCGGGGTGGTAAGGTACTTGCTATTGGTCATAAGCAAGAAGGTGAGTCCATTTGGAAAAATCCAGCACTTTATCCCAAAATGTTTCCATGGCTGTTTCCTTATGGATACGGCGGTATAGGTACATGTCATGTTTCAGAGTCAGCTCATAAAAAATATTTGCTCATGTATTATGATAAACGCTTCCAGACTGATGAAAATTTCCCTATAGTTGCTTTTAGTCACGAACAAGTTAAAGCAGCCACATCTGCAGGTTGGCTTCTAGCCGATAAGCAATCGTTTGATGCTGTTGCTAACAGAATTGTATCTCTCAATACTTCAGTTCTACAGGATATTGCAGAACGAATGGCTGGTGGTGAAAAGGTAGTCCCACAGGGTGACCAGGAAGTTGAGTGTTTTAAAGTCCTTAATGATATTGATAGAGTTGCGAGCAAAGTCAATGGATCTGCAACTACAAAGAAGTTTATGCGTCACGAAGTATGGTCCCTAATTGCACACAAAGGAGCTCCTTCATGGTACATCACAATTTCACCATCTGATAGTAAAAACCCCTTATGTGTTTATTTTGCTGGAAAACAAGTTGACTTTTCATCTAAAGTAATGGATCATGCTCCAAGACTGAGGCTGATATGTAGTAATCCTGTAGCATCTGCTAGGTTTTTTAACCACATGGTTGACATATTTATCACTGAGGTTCTTGGACACAATACTGACCATCAAGGTTTATATGGTGAACATGATGCACATTATGGTGTTGTTGAGCAGCAAGGGCGCCTTACTCTACATCTCCACCTGCTTCTCTGGATCAAGGGTGCACTTAGTCCACAGCAAATGCGGGACAAGCTTAAAGCAAGAATTGAAGGCTTTGAGGAAAGTGTAATTAAATATATTGACAGTGTTTTTGCTGGGCAGTTTTTGGACAATACACTTGAACAGGTAGCCAGAGATGTCGAAATAGCAAAGAAAGGAGAAAACTATGTCAACCCTACTCAGGCACTACCTGTATGTCCCCCAAAACAATGTGCTCGTCACCAATATGACTGTTCTAATCTAGAGTGTAGTGATTGTGAAGCTTATCTTGACTGGTACAAGCATTATGTGTTTGATGTAAATGATATCATTCTTAAGACACAATGGCATGAATGTGACTCAAACTACAAAAAGGACGGAACGTTGAAGAAGCGTCACGTCTATAAAGGTTGTCGAGATAATAAATGGGGTAAGTGTCGAGCTAGATTTCCAAGACCAACTCATCCGTGTACTTCGATAGACCATGAAAGTGGAGCAATAACCATGCGTAAAGATGAACCTTGGTTTAACACCTTCTCATATCCTCTAACCTATCTAATGCGAAGCAATACAGATGTTACGTTTCTGGGTTCAGGTACTGCAATTAAATCAGTGGTGCTTTATGTTACGGACTATATTACCAAATCATCACTAAAGACTCATGTGGTGTTTGATGCTATACTGTCTGTGTATTCGAAGCATGGTTCTGTTATTACAGGGTCTGAAAGCAGTGCAGAGAAAGCTAGGAAACTCCTTACTAAGATTGTCAATCTTCTGACCACGAAAATGGAATTTGGAGCTCCATTGATATGCTCATATCTACTGGACTTTCCAGATCATTATACTGATCATCGATTTATCTCGTTTTATTGGCAGCAATATGTGGCTCGTGTTGAAAGTGACTGTGCTAGTGATCTGCCCTCTATAGAAGAGGATGCCTGTAAAACTGAGGATAGTGTTAAAGAGCGAGTAGCTTTAGTGAAGCGTGGTCATCGTATCATAGGACTGTCACCTGTTATGGACTATGCTGATAGGCCTATTGAATGCAGCAATATTGTGTTGTACGACTGGATTCGGATATCACACAGAGTTACATTGAAGTCAGCAAAGAAACGCAGTGTAAAAGTGGCAGCCAGTCAAGATGATGAAATAGGTGCTGGGGAAGAAAATGGTATCAAAGATAAGCAAGCATCTGACCAGTTGAATAAAGCAGGTAAATTGCCTTCGAACCACTTTTACTATCATCCAAACCATGAACTATCTGATACTCATGTTGCTAAAATACAGAAAGACTCGGACAATCTTGTTGTGAACTTTTTGGGTGCAAATTTGCCCCGTCGTGATATTGGAGATAGAGAATACTATTGCAAAGTGATGCTTACATTATTCAAACCATGGAGGAACGGTAAAAGTCTTAAAGAAGGTTACAACACTTGGGAAGACTCCTTTAACAGCTATGCCTTCTCACAGCGACAAAGAAAGCTTATGGATAATTTCATGATAAGATATGAATGTCTTGATGCCCGTGATGACTATCATGCACAAATGAGAAAGGATAATGGACTTCATAGTAGCTGGGATCCGTTAATCGACTGCGTTGAAGAAGACTATGATGATATCTTGAATTCTTTCCCTGATGCTGTTCAAACAACTGAAGAGTCCTGCTTTCCATATCAGAATGACTTTGAAGGAGTTGCACAGCTGGCTGATTTTAGCAAAAGTCACAAGCAACGATTGATCCAGAAGCTGGAAATCCAGCGCACCCTGAGCAACAGCAACTGGACTAAAGCATTGCCTGTAAGGCCCACTTCTAATGTCGAAAGTTATTCTCCAATTGTATTGAACACCCGAGATCACTGGAAAACTATCCTCATGGAGCATCGGAAAGAGATAATTGAATCCCGTGCTAGTGCTGTTCCTGCATCTGTTAGGGCTAGTTTTGTTGCATTTCGTAACAGGAAACAGCAACCTCCAAAATTAACTGATGTCCAAGTAGTGGACAAATCCTATCTGGAGAAACGTTTTGGAGCTCGGAATGACGGTCACTATATTACAGAAACTCTTCAACAGTTCACGCTTAATGAAGAACAGGAAAGAGCTTTCCGTATTATAGCACAACATGCATCTTCTACTGACACTGACCAATTAAAGATGTATATTGGTGGCATGGGTGGAACTGGCAAGTCAACGGTGTTGCGTGCTTTAATACACTTTTTTCATATAAGAAAGGAATCATATAAGTTGCTTGTTGTAGCCCCTACTGGTAGTGCAGCTGCACTTCTTGGAGGCTCCACTTATCATTCTGCCTTTGGGATCAACGATTACACCACAGGTGACAATCTTCCTGCAATCCGGGAGAGGCTGATAGGTGTTCAATATATCTTCTTTGATGAAATATCAATGGTTTCAGCTAGAGAGCTATATCGTATTAGCCGTCAGCTCTGTCTCTGTCTACTAAAACCTGACACAGAGTTTGGAGGGCTAAATATTATATTTGCAGGGGATTTTGCACAACTTCCACCTCCCATGGGTGGTGAGAGTATATCCTTATATGGAAGAAATATAGGTGCACTCAGAAGCACAACTAAGCAACAAGAAGAAGCAATTGGCAAGTCATTGTGGCACCATGTTACAACTGTGGTTATACTACGTCAGAACATGCGTCAACGTAATCAGTCTGAGGATGATGCTAGGCTTCGGAAAGCTTTAGAAAACATGCGCTATAAAAGTTGTACCCAAGATGACATAGCCTTTCTCAACTCAAGAGTATCATCAAACTTACAGGGTAGCACTTCAATAAGCACACTTGAATTTAGAGACATAGCGATTATTACTGCATGGAATGTCCAGAAGGACGAGATTAATCGGCTAGGAAGTGTTCGATATGCAGAAGAGCATGGTCAGCCACTACAACATTTCTACTGTGAGGATATCATTAAACCTAGTGGAAAGGCACAACGCAACCAAGATAACACCAGTAATATGATAAACATAAAAGAAATGACACCTCAATGGCAAGAACTTCTATGGTCCCTTGATGCAAGTGCTTCTGACTCTTTGGTATCTCCTAAACTAAGCTTCTGTAAAGGTATGCCTGTCATAATCAGAAAGAACTTGGCTACAGAACTTAATATAACACGAGGTCAGGAGGCTACTATCTATGGGTGGACAGCAAGAGGTCCTCTTCATAGACAAAGACTTGATACACTATTTGTTAAGCTGACAAATCCTCCTTCTGATGTCCACCTACCTGGACTGCCATTGAATGTTGTACCAATTACACCTACTTCTGATTATGCTACTATTAAGCTTCCTTTCAAGGATGGCAAGACACTGAAGGTGTTTCGTACCCAGGTAGATGTTGCTCCATGTTTTTCAATGACTGATTTCTCATCTCAAGGAAAGACAAGACCTCGCAACCCTGTTCATCTCACAAATTGTCGTGATTTCCATTCATATTATACAGCTCTGTCACGGAGCGCTACAGCAGAGGGTACAGTTATACTGGGAAGCTTTGACAGTCATAAAATAACTGGTGGACTTCAAGGATCTTCTCTCCGACAAGAGTATCGAGAGCTTGAGCTACTTGATGATATAACTAAACGTAGATACGAAGGTCAGCTTCCTTTGTGTGTACAAGGTAATACAAGGAATGTTTTACTGAGTTCATTCCGGACTCATATGTCAAAGGATTATGTTCCTGCAACGTTACCAAGCAGTCTAGTATGGAGTGCTAGTGATCCACTGAATGAAATTGACATCGATGAAATTGCATGGAAGATCGTGAGTCGAGGTGAAGCTAGTGAGGAACTAAAGGAGCAACTGACTGGACACAATATACCAGACCCTAACTGGCTGGTTCCAAAACTACCTAATAGATCACAGGTTCCAAATATAAAGTCTGCACCAAATCCTCAGTTAAACTTGCCAGCAAATATCCAAACTAACACAAAGTCGAGAGCTAAGCGTGTGATATCTGAAAGTGCACCAACTTATCGAGATGTAGAGCATAAACGTTCTCGAAAAGAACAATGTGTTACCTCTGATGATAGAAATCAACTCTCTCTGTTGCCAGCCCCCTCATGGTCCAACAATAGCTGTGCCTATGATGCTCTGCTAGATGTTCTATGGTTTGCATGGAATGTGTCACAAAGTTCCTTTGATGCTACTCATAACAGAATGTATAACAATGTCTTGGCTGATCTGATTCTGCTGTTTGGCCAGTGTCATGCCAAGGAACTTTCAATGGATGCTGTACGAGATGCCTTCCGTGTGAAGCTTAACAGTCTTGCACCTGATAAATTCATAATTGGAGCCTTTGTGTCTATATCAGAGCTCTCAGAAGCAGTCTTGCGTAGCAACACACTTTTGACTCAACGCCGGGAGAAATGCACTGGATGTGCGTCACAGGTGTGTGTTTCCTCTGTTGCAGATTTTGTCCCTCAGATCGGTCAAAGTAGTTCTTATACTTCTTCAATCAATTCATTGCTTCGCCAGTACACTGAGGAGCATGTAAGCTCCCATCGCTGTAGAGGATGTAGGTCTAATATGTCTTCCTTACATGAGTTCTGCTTTCCACCTTGGTTTATGGTATTTTCTATTCATGAAGCAGGACCTCATCACAAGTTGCCCTATATAGACTTGTCCATCCTGGTTCCAATTGATGGTACATCTCACACATATCGTTTGTGTGGAGTCATTTACTACAAGGACAGTCACTTTGTAGCTCGGGTAATAGACGCACAAAAACGAGTATGGTATCATGATGGCATGTCAAACCAAACAAGCCAAAGAAATCACTACGTATTCAATAAGGACCTTAACGCAGGCAATCTAGACTTGTCGAAGTGCCGTGGATACAAGGCATGTCATGCGCTCTACATCAAGTGTTAAGGTTGTAGTCTGATGACAGTTTTTTTCTTCTCAAGTGTATAGCTCGCTTTTTGTATTTGATTTTGTATCTCATGTTGGACTTTTGTATACCACTGTTTAATTTGCGAGCTGCTTCATCTTCGTGGTACTCAACCACCATACTGATCCTTCCATATGAAGCGCCACTAACACCCTGTTATTTCGGCTACCGGCCAATTCAGATTTGTTCATCGTCGCGCCTTCGTAAATATAGCGTTCCAGCGAGGACATCCTGGTCTCCATCCTTGCTATTCTCTATCCTTCACACTTTTCCTTTGCGCCTGACGTCGCTGAACACGACCTGATCATTGAGAGGCAACTGCTAGTTGACACCTTTATGTGTACGGTACCCATTCCAGTGCTCAGGTGGTGGCCAAGCAAAGTGTTTGCTGTGGCGTGATGAAGATCACCTTGCTGATCCCCGTGGAACGAAAACCCAAGTCGGTATGAAGGAGCCGAAACCGTGGAGAGTAGGAAGATAGGTCAACGAGAGTCACATATAACAAAGGCCGTATCCACGCTTTTCCGGTGATGGTTGATAGCTACCTTTCAAGCTCCCCCCCCCCCGGACCGCAGTTCAATCACCCATGACATTCCAGGACGCGTAGCTCTGCTTTCTGATTGTCGCTGTCATAAAACTCGACAACCTTCCCTCCACTCGGTAGCCTTTTCTCCTTCGGCTTTCTAATGTAGATGTGATCCTGTTGGTATTAAATTTTGTCCAATTCACGTTGAACGAATGGGTACCAGATCCAGTTCTTGAGCTACCTGTGGCCAAACACACGCCCATGTAAGCGCTTGAGGTTCAGAGAATAGGATTGCAGAATTTACACATGAATCATAACAGCCGGTAAGAAGTCCACAGAACGGATGCCCTTCTCGTAATAGACCAGAATATCTAGTTCCCACTTCTCAAACATTGGTCTCCAGCTATGTTCGATTGTGATGATCCGATAACCTCTTACAAAGCGCCATGCCGAAATGAGCTCTTCAAAAGGCTCTGGTGCGAACATTTCCCTAAAATGTAATCAGTAGATAGAACATGACGCGCCTCTGTATTAGCAGAATCGTACCGAAGGGCACCGTGGAACGCACACGCGTCACGAACTTCTGAGTCGCAAACTGTAGTTCCTTGTAGAGGCATGGCTAGGAGAAATTCAGCCTTCAATTGCATGTGTGTACCATGTAAATTACACACTATAGCCATTCTTCTGTAGTGCCTCCAAAAACACGATTCCGACAATAGTCGCATACCACTTCGAAGGAAGAACTCGGTAATGCACAAGACGGCCTCCCCGTTTGTCACGGATACCATAGATAGCGAATCCAACAGCAGCGAGCTTATCATGTCCATCCATAGACCATTCTTCGTGAGGACCAATGGTGGTTAGGGCAGTCCGTCGGATAACCTTTGTTTTTCCCGGGGCGCGCTGTTGAAACCCCTCAGGATAATGGTCTTGCGTAAATTGAGTAACAAAGTCCCTAGAAGGGTGTCGGACCACCGAACCATCAGCGTATTGTATATCACACCTAGTCATATGTTCCCCTTCGAATGCCAGTTCCTGGCATACTCGGCGTGGCCCGCGAGTCTGCTTCGGAACAGATGCAAGGCGTGTTAGGATGGTCTGTTCAAGCACATCTTCCTGTTTTCTAGGTCGTCGTGGAGTTGGAAGCTAAGCGTTCTTGATATATATTCGCAAGCGTCGAGCGTCTGACAAAGTATGAGTTGGCATGGAACTGTTTATAGGTACGCCCACGTACCCTAACGAGAAGCCTTGCTCACGGAGCTTCTCCAGCATGTTTCCGTACCGTGTAATACCCTCCTTGTGCAGCTTCCACAATGCTTCATGCATTTTCTCGTCATACGGGGCTACAACATTGACGGTATTAGCTCACGAGTCTATCACATAAAGATATTCACTTACATGTCACTCTCCATTGGTTTCTGCCTTTGGGATTATGATTACGGAGGTTCACTGATACCTCCTGTTCCCCGTCCAAGTCTCCGTTGGAGCCTCCGTCATCGGAATCCGTCCCAAACCCTTGCCCAAGTTGCACCCCATCGGCATCACCTCCTTCGTCCATCTCTGCAGCACACTCTCCAGCGGCCACCGCTTTCTTTCGTTTACCAATTTCACCTGTTAATGCGTCAAGTATGGAGGGCAGGAAGAAAGGGATACGGTGATATGGGGTTAGGTTAGAATAGACAAAGAATATCCACTACGAATATATGAGCAACTGTAAGTATTCTTATAGGTAGAGCTGACCTTTAGTCGACGTAGTCGTTCGACGCTGTGATAATCGTGTTGGCGGGCGTTATTCTAGGACCAACATGTCTGAAAGGAAGGAAGGAGAAAGCCTGGAGAAAGCAGTTGGAAGACGTCGCAGTGGGACTGGGAAAACGAGGAAGCCGAACGCGGCGGCGCAAGTTCCCAAATCAAATCACGTTTTTGACCTTGGACTTCTCGGCAACGGTATCCGGATTCCGCAGCTTCCACACCATCATCAACATTTACAAAACATAACTACCCGGCTTTTCTTTCTTCACTTTAAGGTCCACAGCGACTCGCTCAACGAGTAAAGGTGCGTGATTGCTCTATAATCTCCTTTGGTATATTATACAGTCGATTACACTGACCCCACGTCAATTCTTCCTCGTCTTCGCTTTGAGTGGTAGACGTGATCGCTGACTCGTGTTTTCCTTCCGTCCTTCCCATTTTTTGTTCTTCCGGTTGTAGATGGCGAGGTTGAGGTACCGCCCCATAAAAATCTGCTCCCGACGCGGCTCTTTCTCGACCCACGAACTATGATCCCGAGGCTATCACCATCGCCATGTTCTCCACGACCTCTTCCTAACGCGAACGAACCCCCCATCCGACGCGTACCAGTACAACTCCGATGTTAGGAAGTTTTTTTCTCGACAATGGCGTCGACGGATGCCAAGACAATGGTCTGGAGGAAGAGAGGGAGAACGATGGGTACTACGAATCGGATGAAGATCGAAAGCAAAAGAAGAAGTGTGAGCTCCCCATTATATTAGATATGTTTCGCTTTCTGAGTATCTCCTACTCACCAAAAAGACCCAAAATACGTTAAAACATTGGCAGCAGGACCGTGATCTCTTTGCCATGGCCTTTGCTAGACCTAACTCTCGTGTCGTACTACATGCGAGAGATTTCTCTCCAGCAGCGCTGGCAACCTTGGCATATCTACAAGAGCGACGATTCGACATTTTTGTAACAGCTTCCGACCCCTCAGTCCCTCTTTCTCAAAAAGATGTTTCTTCATCTCATGACGTGGAATCGTGGTCGCGCGCTGTGAGGAGATGGGCTGGAGATGGTGTCGATTACATCTTCAACTTTGAAGAGGATGATGCGATTCTCGCAGTACCTGTCGAGCGCATGTCATCTCAGGGAACCATCGTCCAGATCGGGAATATCTATCCTAAACAGCTACGCCCAGGACAGCAGTTTGTCTCCGTCGGTTTTGAGCGTGTCTTTTCCGGTGTTTATAACGTCCTGGAAGAGGCACTTCCAACAACTCCCCGACAGATCATGTCCCGTCTCTCGCCGTCTTCCTTGATCTTCCAAGCTGATGCTCTCGAATTGGCCCACTCCAAAGCTGCGCTCTACAAAGACATGTCTATTCTCCTCGACTTCGAGACACTCCCAGAAAACATGACGGTCATTAAGCCTGGCAGAGCACCTGGCTCAAGTGCGTTTAACCCTCGTGCATCATATGTGATCACTGGTGGTATTGGAGGCCTTGGCTGCAACATTGCAAGGCTTCTTGTGGAGTCCGGTGCCCGTCACGTCATTTTGACTTCTCGTTCCGGGTGGAAGGTACGGTTCTCGTTTACGCGGCTCCTATATCTGTTGCTTACTTACATTTTGTAGGCTTTTGAAAACGGTAGAATGTTCCGAGAGAAGAAAATCATCGAATATCTTCGCACCTTACCTGGGGTGACTATCGACGTGGTCGCATGCGACTGTCTAGACGAAGTCAAGACAAAGACACTATTCTCCAACCTACCAAATGTTGCCGGTATCTTCTATGTTGCCGTACGTCTTAACGACTCCCTTTTCACTAATCTCACAACACGGGAGGAGTGGGAGAAAGGTTTGTGGTATCCTCTTCGCAGTATAACCTATACTGAATAAGCCTAGTCTACGATGTTAAGGTGAAAGGTGTCCATGTCCTTTTGGATGCTGTCGACCCCAAGAAGCTGGATTTCCTCGTTTTGACAAGTTCCATGGCTACAGTCTGTGGCTCTCCTGGTGAGTTTGCTGATACTGGGTTGGCTACTTCACACTCACCAAGTAAATTTTAGGTCAAGCGAATTACTCTGCTGCCCAAACCGAGATGGAGGCTATGACTTCAAAGATACCGAACTGTATTTCTGTTACTGTCCCGCCATTAGTGAGTCCACAGGAAATGTCTATGTATTCCTTTACTAATGCAAACTATCCATAGACTGATAGTGGTGTCTTTGTGCGTAGTATGCCAACTGAAAATGCTCGAAGCGCTGCGCTCGACAAGGTAAGTGGTTGTCACCAGAAAAGGAACCTCTTTAATAGAACGTTCCTTACCAGTACAAAGACCTCGGAATGACTGGATATACTATGGCTCGCCACTGTGTAGACGCGATCTGGACTCTTGGAATCCCTGCGTACAATCCGCTTTACATATCCTCCATACAGTGGAAGAAGGTCATGGAGAGTATGTTGCCTTTCATCCTCCTCGATAATCTAGCTATTCACCTTGGTTTCTCTTCAGTGATGCCCGACTATTTGCAATCCAGTATGCGACACCTTTTGGTAAAAGAGTCCTCCGAAGGCGCTATGTCCAACGGGCCAAAGGAACAAAATATTCTCGCAGCTGCTGCCGCTGTATTGTCCTTGGAACCCGACAGGGTCGAGGAAAACGTTCCGCTGTCCGCTTATGGCCTGGACTCATTGACTTCAGTTCGCCTAAGTGGCATTCTCAAGGCCTATTTCAGTATTGAAGTCACCCAGCTGCAGCTCTTGAGTCAGACTACGTCTGGTTCGTCCATCTCTTGACTGACGTTTTCTGTTACTAACAGTAATCAACAGTTGCGAGACTGCATCAGCTCCAAGAGGAGCAACAGATCGCTGCCGCTGCCGCCGCCGCATCCGCCTCTGTCTCCGACAGTACACCTGTCGAGGCTGAGCAGATTCAAACGAATGTTCACGAGGCTGACCTCGACAAGATTGTCGTTCGCCTCAACACCGCTACTGAAGGCACTCCTCTCTTCATCATGCACGGCGCTGGTGGTGGTATTGTCGACCTCGTCAAAGCGGCTCAGAAGGTTCACTACCCCATCTTTGGTGTCCAAGATACCCCCGAGGCTCCAATTACCGGTACTATACACCGACTCGCAGAGTTTTATCTATCCAAGATACAAGAGAAGCAACCTCATGGACCATATCGGTTGGCAGGGTTATCGTTCGGTACCTGTCTAGCTCAAGAGATTGCGCAGCTACTCGTTAAGCAAGGCGAGGTTGTTGAGTCGCTGGTCATGTTGGATGGATCTCCTACGCTCTTCTCAGCCGCATTCCAGCTATACTCAATGTCGCGTATCCATGATGGAAGTATTCGGAATGATGTGAGTGTTCTTTCCGGTTTCTTGAACCTGTTGCTCATGAACTTTGAAGGTTCAGGAAGTCGTCAATGACATGGTCTCCAGTGGCACCCTAGACAACTCTGATGACTTGGGCGAGCAATTCGCCGACCACTTCCGTCGCGCTGAGGAAGGTGGCAGTGGACCGAAATGGATCGCCCGTTTCTGCATGGCTTATATTGCTCACGTTCTCATCGGTATCCGTCGCGGTAAAGAGTTTTTGAACGCTATTGGCGAAGCAGGCGGTAAACTCGAGGTGAATTGGCCTTCAAAGAGGACTGTCCTCGTTCGCGCTCTGGATGGTGTTCGCTCGCAGCCCTACGCAGCTCGGGTTTCACAGTATTTCGATTTGGATAGATATGTCGATGGAGTTGAAAAGTACGATTTGCCTGGTACACACTTTGGTATTCTTGCTCCTGATTCGGGGCTTGATGCTATTCTTGACAAGTTGTTTTGATTTATGTATACGTAGATGGACGCTGTAATTGCCTAGTATTCCTAACTATTATTTGTGTATAGTAGAAGCAAAATCATAGTTTTTTCGAGGACTTCTCTTACTCAATGGTCTTGATGGAGTGAGAACTTAGAAACATCTTGCTCATGAGGCGAAGCGCTCTCGGGCCTCAACCCAGTCCGGAATTACCTTTTTAGACGCTGTCCCGGTTTTATCCCGAACGACCACGACCTCGACGCGACTCACCAAGGTTGACTGGCACAATGCAGTCGGTCAACCTCTTCTCGAGGAATACTCCTCAAAAAACTGCCGCTGTTCGTGAAGGTTTACGCATGGTTCGAAGTATCATGGCTTCCGACACGTCCAAGGACGGTCTCACTACATCACAAATATACCAAATTACTGTCAAGAAGAGGGCGAATGTAGAGTTCAAGAGTTTCTTGAAGGAAGTTGGGTTGTCTGCTGCAAAGGTGGAACAACAACAGGCCACGAATGGGCAGTCAGGAAGTTTAAAGGCACCGCCGCCTGCACCTCCTCGACCATTGCTTCCTTTAAAGTCTATGACGTGCGTAATCCTACGAATTGTTACTGTTTCTCGGGCTGAATGTGCTTTATTCCCTATGCGGCTTCCTCAAGAGAGAGGTTCTCCCCATCTTGGAAGGCAACAAGGAAATTACTCTGAAAAGAGTCATGCGCGTTCCGACAGTTACTGAACAAGCACCCGAAACCACCAAGGCTTCCAAAAAGATCAAAGGAAAGGGCAGAAACGAATCGAATGCAAACGCTGCCCCTTCGCCTGTTCAGGTATACTTGTGGAAGAACGTTCCGAAGCCGAAGAAACCTGTCCAAGGAGAGGTTAACTGGGGTCCGTACGCCAAATCCTTCAAACCACAATGGTGGGAAGTAGGCACTGGAGAGGATTTAGGACATCTCAGTCGGAGGAGACGTAGAGCTCGTGTTGACAAGATTGGTAGAGAAGTTGAGACTGCAAAGGTAGTCAAACGGGCGGTGACCAAGGCCGAGCAACTTAGGGTTGAGTACTCAGCGTTGTCTCGCTGAGTTTACATCACATTCACTCCGCATATCCTCGCTCAGTGCACCAGCACTCTTGAACTTGGTGTTGAATCGCCGACTTTCGCCACCGCCTATCTCAGCATATCTGTGCTCAGTGGATCACGTTTATCTTGCTCAGTATATGACTGCTGAGTTCATACCCACCGTCTCAGCGCCTACACGCCCAGTTCACCAGCAAACTCGCACTCGGCGTTGTCTCGCTGAGTTTACCTCACTTCCGCTCCGCATATCCTCGCTCAGAGCACCAGCTCTTTCGCATTCGGCACTGATTAGTCGAGTCTATACTCGGCATCTCGTCGCTCATTTCCCAAACGACATCATGCTCAGCGTTGACTTGCTGAGTCCAAACTGGGCTTCATCACACTCAGTCTTACCTCCCTCTTCTCAGCATATCTATGCTCAGAGGATCACGTTTATCTTGCTCAGTATATGACTGCTGAGTTCATACCCACCGTCTCGGCGCCTACACGCCCACCTTCGACTCTCTCCTGACTGTCCTGTCGCGCAAGGGATGTCATGCACGTCTGGATTTAGGCAATTGGGGTTGGGTTCCTCACCCCCACTCAGCTACACATCCACCACCAGCACTTCCACTTGTTACGAATTTTTCCCTGATCACAAGCGCTGCCGGTTGCCTACCCATTCTCCACCGAATGCCAAATTTTCATACCGCCCGCTTAGATCTCGCCCATGGCGAACGTTACCTCAGAGATCATTCCCCTTTCCAAGCCCCCGTCCAGCTTCCAAATCTCACTTACCTTATTGTCACCATCTCCGTACCATCCTCCTTTCATCTACCTCGATTTCTAGCTCTTCTACATGCTCCTTCGTTGCAGACACTCGTCATTGACTGGTATCTCGACTCCTCGCCCACAGATTCTTATGATCTCCGCACTGCCTTGAAGAGCTTCCTCTCACGATGTCAGCAGGCCCTCGCCAGTATCGTTCTTCGAAACCACTCATCCTCCAATTTCGATGCGGCAGACATCTCCCCAATACTTGTCGAAGCCGATGTAGATCCTCGACTCCTCGAATATCAATGGCTGGGTCAGCCCATGTGGACCTCACACAGTCCAGTGATGTGGGGTTCCTCAGGCTCTCCTTCGAGCGATTTATGGGATGTACATACGCTAGACATGTCTCCTGTACCGTCGTAGACGTTAAGCCCAATGCCACTTCCTTCCCAATACAATTCTTTATTACGTCACCCAGCCACCGCGATCAGCCGCTAAGTTTCCATCGTACAGGTGGCGATTCGCCCAATTCCCTTTTTTCAAATGGTTTACATGATCAATGACTCGTTTGAATCCGGCTATCTTAAGCCATCTTAGTGGATCTAGCAAATATGTCTATACCATTCCCAATTTTGTTTCCGATTGTTATGTCAGCTGTGTTTTGCTATTTTGTCGTGAGGCACAAACAAAAAATCGCGTCCGTCTCACCTCTCTTCCTTCCCACCTTCCTCGTAGTCCTTTGGCTCATTTCTCCCCGCTCGCTCACTTGTCTCGCTTGCGCGTTGCCCTATCTAACCAGTGCATCATGGATACGCGTCAGGCCAACCGGTGCGTAGTCTTTATCTCTGTGTAAGCCACGCTGAACGCCCTTGCTCTTTGACCCAGATCCCCAAATGCCAATGACGATCAGCCCATTTGTCGCTGCCCCACAGAGATTCTCCAGAAAATCTTTCTTGAAGCCGTCCAGTGTCCAGGAATCCGGTTTACCCATCCACTCGGTCCCCGAATCTCACCCAATGAACCTACCACACGTTTTACTACACCATTTACCCTCGCACATATCTCCTCACGCCTCAGAGCCGCAGTCTTGTCCTGCCCACCAATGTTCAATCGAATCTTCGTCCGTCGTCCCGTGAACTGCACTCATCACCCGGATTCACTGATTGAATGCCTGGATTTCATCCTCGAACACACATCGACCCTTCCCATTCACCTTGTTGTCACAGTCGACTCGCTCATCGATAATTCTCGGCATCAGCCTCACGTCCGAACTGGCGGATACACCCAGTGTCTTTGCCTCCAAAGGATATTACAAAAGCCAATCGCGTCGATCGAAGTCGAAGGGGATAGCGACCTCATCCAAGCGCTCTTTCACCGAGATCCCACTTTCACCCCAACGGTTTTCTCACAGCCCACCCTAAATACCATTTCTATCGACTTCTACACACCTATCCTTAGCACTGTGACCCTACAGATATTGCGGCATCTCGAGAAAGAAGGATTCACTGGGGCGAACTTTAGCATCACCATTCCTCAGTCCCTACCTTCACCCTATTACGGCGACGAAATGCCATCACTCCCACTTGTCACCTCTCTTCATTATCACTCGTGCGCCGAGACGTTAGTCTACACCATTTTGACCTTCCCAAACATCACCTCCCTTACCTATAAATGCGTGGAGGTCGACCAGCCCACTGCTATTCCTGAAACGCCAATCGCACTCCCCCACTTGCTCTCCTTAGTCCTTCCAGCCACCTGCCCAAGCGAGGCTCTTACCACTCAACTCCATGTTGTGGGACTGATCCAAGCACCGAAGCTCCAAACATTGACCATTGACTGGGCGTCGTACACCTCAGACATGCCATCGACAATGATGGCACCCCTCGAGCATCTGCTGACTACCTCCACTCAGCTTCGCCAGGTCGAGGTCATTGATCGTCGAGTAGGTGTGCACCGTCAGGCAAAGCGGGACAATACACATCCGTATCGCATTTTCCTCGACATGATTGCTCGACTCAATCTCGATCCGAACGTTCTCATTATTAGGTGGTGTCCGCCCACTGGTTTCAAAACCTCCGCCCACTCGAAGACAGCAATGGAAGAATATGGTGCCTTGTTTTTTGTGAGTATGAATGTCATGTGTACGTTGTATTGTCTCTAACTCTGTTATATTACAGGTGGAACCTCCCTCACCTTGATTATACTGCGCCCTCGACGTTCCTTAGATAGGCTTCAAAAACACTTGTATTCGCTTCATGTAGCTACTTACTGCTCATAAATGGCATTTGACTGTCCATTTCTTCCAATTCTGGTTTGCCTATAAGGATTTCTGCAGGAATAACCCTGCGTACGATCTCTAGGATGATTTCGCAAGGTAGACGGAGAATGTATGGAACTTTTCATTTTCGAGAATGACACCTGCTAAGTAGGGCATCTCATACCGTGTAAGTAAAGAGTGAAATTGTGCGTACTCCAACGGTTGATGCTTCTTCTGCATCTTCTGAGCGTGATTCATTGGAGTAAATGTTGGAGGGAGAAGAAGGATGGTACTGAGAGAGAGAGTGAGAGAGAGAGAGAGAGAGGGAGAGAGAGAGGGAGAGAGATGGCGTAATTGGCTTTGATTGGTCTGCTAGTCGCGTCGGTTCCTTTCGAGTGCCCTGTATAGAGCATATCCTCACTTTTATTCATGCTAGAGACAACAATAGAAACTGGTTGGCATCGAAGAAACTGCTATATCGGTGGTTCGGATAGGTACGCTACAAGGTACGTTACATAGAGTCGATCAATTACAAGAGGAGCAAATGCAGAACTCGGCATATAGACGCCCAGTGATTGCGATGACGTAGGGTGGAACAGAGAATACAAAGTGCGCGGGTAAGTCCATAATCAATGTGCGAACGATCTGACTGTACGAGTGCAAATATAGAGACAGGTGGACGTGTCTAGACATGGGGTTTGAGAACGGAATGAAAGGCATCGATTGCTGTATTGAGTCGGCCGAGAGCTTCTCCACCAGAACACCTGTCAAATCGCAAATCACTGGATACATCCTCGAATGAACGCTTGACATCGCATAGTCGAGATATGAATTTATCATCGTTATCAACGGGACGTCGACCAGGGTTGCAGCTGGATGCAGGAGTTCTGACGGTTGTGTATCAGTAGAACGTTAAGGAGAAAATCGAGGGGACTTACTGAGAAGTGCTTGGGCGTTGATTGGGAGGCGGAGGATCCAGGGAAGATTGATTGTTCGCGCCTTCGAAGGGGGCTATGGATTCAACGGGGGTGTGATAGCGGGAAGATTGACAGCTTGGGTTGAGTTTGGAATGCGAGGGGGTCACTGAGTCACTCCGGATTGTCAGAGATGCGCAAGCAGCGTCGGGGGTACGGTGACCGCTAGCGGGTAGCAGACTAGTGGCAGGCGGACTGGTGGCAGGCGGATTGGTGGCAGGCGAACTGGTTGCAGACGGACTGACGCTAGAAGGCACCATTGGTACCGTCTTCGATGTTTTGGAGACTCCGAGAGTGGGTTTAATGAAGCGAGCAAAAACTTGGGTAGTGTCCGGGCGTTTGAATAGTTGATCCTCTGTCTGTCGTTCTGGTCGAGTGGGTTTAGCTGCTGAGATTTCAGTATCGGATGCGTCGGATTCCGATTCCTGCCAGACGTTTAGTAAGTGGCATTGAACGCGACAAGAGACGCTTACAATTCTCTGCTTACGTGCCTTTCGTGTTGAAGGTGTCGGTTCACGGGATACATCATTTCCGGCCTGTGAAAGTGGTAATATGTGAGCGTTGGTGTGTTGCATGAAAGAGCCGACTTACTGGACTTGCTCGGCGTGCCCTTTTGGCCGGAGGTGGGTTCTGTACGGTGGGTTCAGGAGACGGCGATTCAGGAGCTGAACAATGCATCTTGTGCAAATATTAGCTTCTTTCAGGGCATACAGGTTGAGTACGTACCTTGCGGATTCTCTTGGTTGATGTAGGGGCTGCTGGGTTGGACTGGGTGATGGTAAGCCAAAGAGGACGTCCAAACGTTATTAGGAATACCTGAGTTTTGGTCTTGTGCGTGTCGTTCTTGGTTGTTTTCTGCGAAGAAGTTGACTTTTTGAGGGGCGAAGAAGTTGACTTTGTGAGGGGCGAAGAATTCGACTTCTTGGTAGTATCCTGTGACAGGGCCTCCTGACCTTCCTCCGAAGTGACATACCAATCCAATAACGCGTCGTAGACCTCGGAGGAAATCGACATGTGGTGAATGATGCGCGCCTTCCTGGCCTGGGCGGTTTTGGGGCACGAACCACTGGCTGAACAAGGTTTGCACCTTGTCGCCGCTCCTCCTGGCATTTCACAGTCTCTTCCGCGATCCGCACACCGTTGACACTCCTACTCATCTTAAGATCAAGGATTTATCGACTACAGTCCATGGGAGTCTTACTTCGGTGTTTTCAAGAAGCCATTGCAGGGTGAACCGTTCATCGCGTTTGTTGTAGAGATCGCTGAAGCGTGCCTTTTGTTTGTCTGTAATGGGGAGTTGAACGTGTTTTTTGGTCCGTTTCTCCATCATGGCCCATAAGATGAGATGCAAACGAAGACGACAAGAAGGTAGAGTCATATATTTAGATTGCCCCGATTGGTTCGGCAAATAGCACTGCCACAGGACAGAAAAGGCAATGTATTGATAGTTCGGCGTAGTACGTAGATAGGTAGAAGCAGGTAGAAGCTTGAGGAAGGGCGTACATCGGCTCTATCTACATAGGTTTTCTACGGACTGGGTGCAGGGATTACTTTAAATTGAAGAATTGCGGAAGATATGCTACATTGTTCGAGGAAAGTGTGAAACGCGTGGGGTTTGTGAAGGTTGCGATTGGCGCCATGCAAGAAAGTCGATTTCTGAAGGGTTGGAGATGTCCTGGACAGGAGATTTTGAAAGCCGTCGCGAACATATCCGGGGTCGGCGAAACACATGGCAAGGCACCATTCCAAAGTCAGGGACTGGAGACCTCGGGGTGAAAGGTGACTACAAAAGTCACGAAAGTGCTTCCCATTGCGTTGATTGTAGTTTTTGGTATTGGTGGAAGTGGGATATGAAGTGATCATTGTTATAGTCAAAGATCGCGCTAGGGGGAGACCGACTGTACGTGAACGATGTCCGCATTTGGAGATGTCTTCGCTGGTTTCAGTCTCATACTGAGATATGATCAAGTGGGCTGTTCGAAGGTTGGGGAGGAGAGCGAGAATGGGTAGGACACCTCGCGAGCTGGTGCTCAAAGTGAGTTGCGTCACTTTCGGCAACGGATGGGGTGAGCTGAAGGTAGTGGTTCCGTGAGTCCAGGCGTTGAGTTCCAGCGAAAGTTGGGTGATTTTCCACGGTAGAAGCTTAAAAAGCGTTTCGACCTCAGAGTCGGTATGGAAGGCGCTGGTTGCTCTCACGACAATAGACGTGGTATGAGCGAGTGCCGTTGGTAGGGTTAGGTCGTTAAGAAAGTATGTCGTGCCTTGAACCCCGTGAATTAGGCTGCGAAAGGTGAGCGAGCGCCGGGGTTTGCTGGCGGGCATGGTGAGGCACTGGCAGGAGGTATCCTCTTGGGGATTGGGAGCAGCATGGTTTCGAGGTTTGCCGTGATCCCAGCGGCTGAAATGGATGGAGATATTGAGGGGCAAGACGGCGTGGTCGAGGAGGAGCTGGAGATACTGTAAGTGTCCGCCAGAATGGGGCGTGATAGTCAGCGCCTGGAAGACTTGGGTGCTGTAGCACCATTGGGCAAAGGTGTGGTTCGAGTGTGAGGTACCAGGTCGAGGCAGCCTCATTTCAACAGCTTCTGTCATTTCCCGTTGGCCTTCGGGAGCGTTAGGATTAGGGAATGCAAGCCCGCTTGCAGGTGGATGATGGTCTCGGGACATCACGACTGTCGGGTTGAAGGAGAAGTCTTCTGGGGATGTCAAAGCTTCCTGCCAGGTATAAAAAGAGCGCGTTGAATGGAATCTGTGGGGTCATGTTAAGCAAGCTGTACAGTCATGTCAGGATAGTCGT
This sequence comes from Paramarasmius palmivorus, assembly GCA_037176845.1. Lineage (NCBI taxonomy): Eukaryota > Fungi > Basidiomycota > Agaricomycetes > Agaricales > Marasmiaceae > Paramarasmius > Paramarasmius palmivorus. Next base: position 30,746 of record JAYKXP010000177.1, on the reverse strand, counting down.
TTACCAAAACTCATTAACGAATCTAACGCGGGATGTGTATTACGACCTTCGATTGAGCAAAACGCATACCTTGAGACGGGATAGGTACTGTAGTCAAATGCACGGCTGGCGTCGTAGTCGAAACGCTCTGATCAAATGTTACATTAGTAGATAAAGAATACCTTGAAAATGCGACTGACCAGAGTTCCCGTATAGGTTTCCGTAGGACTTGTTGTCGAGCCTCAGAATATAGGGATCCAAAGACAAACCTCCTCGAGTTGTTGAGCAATCCGTGTAGGGAACCTATCTCCACTTCGTGAGTAGGGCACTAACACAACGTGCTGGAGCGCCTCACCGAACGCGTTTCCGATAAGGCTATGTCATGTAAGAAATCCTGGAACATGAAAACAAACTAGAACGGACCGTGTCTCAGCATAACGCACAATCCGAAGTGTGAAACGCACCTCGTTCAGGTAGATAGTGCCATTATCTAGCGAGGTATTTGTGGCAATTGCGAAGTCTTCAATCTCGTTACCGCCGGCCCACTGCGCGACACTTGGATGTCTATTAACTCTGCGAATGTTTTGCCTTACTTCAGGCTCGACGGATTCCAACAAGAAGTCGTTGATGGGCGAAAGGGCGTCAGAGAAGATGAATTCAGACCATGCCAGTTTACTGATTTCGTCGCTAATCGAGTAAAAATCGTATACACCACCGGCATTAGTCGCGTCAGAGGAAGTTAAGCATGAGAGGAGGGGCTTACTGTTGGAGCCATGGATAGCGACAGCTTCAACACCCTTCAGTAGCAGGTATTCTTGTATGTCTGGACGAGAATATCAATGCCAGCCAGGTACGACATAGACCAAGAAAACGCACCGTCAACCTCGTTCTTATTCTCACTGAAGATGATCACAGGCGGAGGCGTCTTTTGTAAACACTTCAATAGGTAAATCATCTTGGCCTCTTGCTTGACGTATTCAACGACCTGTAAGACGTCCAGATTCGCAGCACCGGCACGTCCCACATTGACTAAAACTGGTCGGATGAGTGATTGTTGCGCAAAGTCCTGGATCTTCCTCGGCATTGTCGCAGAGAAGAGTAGCGTTTGCCGTTGTCGCTGTAAGAAGTACAGTCTAGCGGTCTCTCAGCATTGCGAAGGTATGAACTTACCTTGAAAAAGCTCATGATATTCCGTACATCATCCTCAAACCCCAAATCAATCATCCTATCCGCTTCGTCCATACAAAGATACTTGCAGTTGTTAAATGTAAATCGCTTCTTTTCCAGCATATCGATAAGCCTTCCAGGAGTAGCCACCACAATATGCAGACCTTTGCTCAATGTATGACTTTGGTCGTTCATGGATATTCCACCCATACATAGTAAGGTGTTTAACCGTGGATATTTGCCGTCTTGAGCCAGAGCGTCGGTCCATGTTAAGACTTTTTCGTAGGTTTGGTTGGCGAGTTCTCGGGAGGGACATCGGATGACGCCTACGGGGCCTTCACCTCGGACGAGAGGGACTTTGACTTCTTCCTCGAGGGCGAGCATGATTAGAGGCATGCAGAAGTCAAGTGTTTTTCCTGAACCTGTGAATGCTGTTCCGATGAGATCTCATCCAGCAAAACTATGATAAACCTGAGCTGCGTGTAATAAATCAATGAAGAGGAACACGTACGCAGCAGGGATACCCTGTAGCAGAATTGGCGTCGGTTTTGTTATACGCTTTGACTTTATATGTTGTAGAACCGAGTCAGGTATCTTCATGTCCTGTGGAAAGGGTGTGAGCATTGTACCACATCCGACAAGATGTATCTTCTTACACTAAAGTGCTCGATCGGAGGTGGAACGTCCACTCCTTCGACAATGATGTGATACTTTTCACGTAGTTTCTGGTGCTGTTCTTCAGACCTTTCGCGAATGTATTTCGGTGGACGTCAGCTAGGGAGTCGCGTTTCGTCAGACAGTGAAACGCAGAAGTAATGTTAATGCTACGCACCTGGTTTTTAAAGATTCGGTATATTGTATACCTTTTGCCAGCTCCAGGTCCGAGGCAAGCTTTCTGCGGCTCTTGATAGCTTCCAATATTTCTTCATCAGCTTCTCGTGCCTTTTCTTCAGCCGTCTTCTTCGCATCTAACGAAAGGTGTTCAGCACCAACGACACTGCACCGCGACAGTTAAAGCTAAATACCTTCAGCCGCTTTTTTAGAATGAACCTCTTGAGCTTCGAGCAGTAGCGTTCTCTCCTTTCTTGACTTCTCTCTTCGTCTTTCTTCTTCCCTATTCTCTTCTTCCAATTCATCCTCCTCCCTTTGTTTGTCAATCCGATCCCGCTCGGTCGAAGCACCCAGAGACGAGAGCTTGGCAAGTTTTGCCTGTCTTCGTTGAGCAACTGGAATGTAAGGCTCATAGTCATCTTCGTCGTCAAGTTTGTAGGTCGGGGAAGGAGAGCGTTCAATGCGACGACGCTTTGTGGGTTGTTCCATGGTGGTAAAGAGCAAGATGATTCGGCACGGAACCGCGTCTCCCTGAGTACTCCTTCGACTCATACCACCACCACCCGACAGTCTCCTCAGCGCAAACGTGCCGACACGTTTGAAAGGTTCCAGGACTTATATTCACTACGGGTATGTATAGATGCTCGAGCCTGTTAATCTTTGTGGAGGTGGGTTATTCCCAATGTCATGCCCTTCCTCCGCTGACCTGTTGGACCCTCAGGCATTCCATTTGCGTGAAATTCCGCGCTTTCAGATTGAATAATACACTAAGATCAGTCTGGAGATAAATGGACACGAAACACAAGAGAAAGTTTGGTTGACTACACTGTGAGTGCCATACCCTCTTCCTCTGTTAACATTTTGCGCGATGAAAACTCCTGTATCACTTCTTTTGAACAAGGAGAAAAGGCCTGAAGGTGTTAGAACCAACAGTGCGCTTTTCCGTGACTGTGTCTAAACGACACAATCTTCTCTCTGATTCTTGTATTCAAGCTTAGTTCTGTGTTGAACTTCTGCTAATTTCAATTTGCTTTCTTTAGGATTCCTATTATATGTATATACATATACATTAGCGTTATGCTTCTTTGTACCTCACAGGAAATGGGTGCAAGTTATTCCATGGTTCGTTCTCGTCCCAATACCAATGCTCGCGCCTGATTTCTTCTTCGCGTAAGCCATGCCTAATAGCAGGAGAGTTGGTCCACACGTGAAAAGAGTACGGTCAGGAAAGACTTACGTGGCTTGTAGATGCCCTCTGATGTTGCGGTACCGCATTGTTCTGTCAGTGACACAAAGTGTGCAACCCGAGCCAACGCTATGACTAGAATAAGGATCGCGTTCTTGGCTGGTAATCTGAAGCTTTAAGTTCTCATCCGCGAGGCCAAAGACTGTGTGCTTCGCTCCCTCCGCGTGTTGCACCTGGAGGGACATGTGTGGTAAGAACTGATCTTGACGTAGCAGAAGATTACTCACAGCACGACTCCAGCGCATGAATAGTCTTCCTTTATCCTCGTTACTACACTCTGCACACTCCAATAAGGGATCGAGCCTTTCCAACCCCCACAAAGCATTCGGTGTCGACCCCAGTCCGCAAAGGTCGACGATCTTTCTGAGATTTTCGCTGGCCGTTGAGCAGTACTCGACCTGAGGGGTCCATGGTCTCCACCGCAACTCACGGAAGGGATCGAAGAACGTTGCCCAGTTCTCTTGCTTCGAGACGTTTGGTCTGCCGTGTGCCTATTCTGAAGTGAAGCAAGAATGGAAGTAGATCCTAGAACCCCACAATAGCTGCTTGCAAAGCAAGCATACGCAAACTATGGTCCCAGCCGATGACCTATCCACCAAGCCACCGAAAGATTCGAGAAGCCTTTCGTCGGCTGTACTTTGCCAGTTGTCTACAAGGCTGGGGAGTTCATCGCGAAGATCCCCTGCGATTCGTTCCTCGGATAATTCCTCATCCCATGGTACGCTCCAAATCAGCTCTTCTGTGGATTTCAATAGAGTAATAAGGGACCCAACGGGCGGATAGATGGTACCAAAGGGTGTTTCCTTGCAATATTGCTCGTAGATTCGGTGCACTATACGATATCTTTTCTCATACACTGCACGGCGATTTTCGGCGATGCGTTCTTCTCTCCTTCTTTCCAAGTGTTCGATAATCGTTCCTTTACTTTTGTCCCATCCTGCCATGTTGTGATAAGGCGTTTGTGTACACTACAGACTTTTAGGGAATCCGTACCTTGATCAGTCAATTCTTTGGGTTGGTGAACAAGCGGGTGGTAGATAATATGGGCCTGGTTCAGGTCATCATCGTCCCAGCCAAGCTCTGCTAATCTGTCGATAATACTGCAGCGAAATGAACACAAGGACGGGTTCAGGATTGTTCGATCACTAATCTGACTCACTCTTCTGTCCTCTGTACTCGAATCTCATCGCGATCCGCTTTGCGAAATATGTCATGTTCGTTTTTCCAATCGTTGCACGCTCTGCTGTTCTGTAAAACATCCCATCAATTTGTGGACCGCTGTAGAGACAAACCGACGAACCTCTCTGATTTGGTCAAACTCCCTCGTCTTCACACCTATCCAGGCCTTTCGTTCCTCTTCATGGTACTCAACCTCCGCATACTCAATAGACAACCGTTGAAGCATCTCCGGAAGAAATCCCTGACTGGAGCCCCAGTACCTCCGAGGTATGTCAACTTTCGGGATAGATGGCTCAAGGTCCCGCATCATTTGACCCATGCTTGACGTCCAGAAATCTTGTTGCTGCAGTTTTCTTTCAGTGAGAAACCTGTAATAGCGCGTAAGTGCACATGCGTGCCTCGAAGGTCCAAATAACTTACAGTTCCTCAATGCATTTTTTGTGGCATCGAACCCTAAACTCCCACATGATATTATCACAACCACCTCGCCCGCAGGCCTATCAACGAGTGACAAAAATGAGCGATTACAGGAAACGGAGAAAATACTACACGTACATAGCAGTACGTGTCAAAAGCTAGTGCAGCGTACTGAAGCACTGTCAAGTCCTGTGGAAGAGGGGGGTAATTTGGCATTTTTGATAGCCGTTCGCCATATAATTGCGTTGTTTCGAGACATGAGCACCTGGCGCATTTCTGTATTCGTTCGAGCAAAATTTAGTATGTCTCGGGGACTCAGATGCGCGAGAATCTATGTCACAGTAAGTAGTAGCATCAGAATGGCCTCCAAGGCTGTATGACGCACCTCTAGCATGACATCTAAAGGAGCATCCTTTAAAAATTTCTGAAGCAGCCCACGAATATCAGAGTTCCTGAGTGAAACTTCTGGCTGTGCAACGTTCTTGCTAGTAGATCCCGTTTTGGCTTTTTTTGCGGTCGGCCTGGACGTGTTTTTCGTTTTCCGATTCGAGTCACTCTTGCTTGTTTTCCCCAATTTGGTGGTAGCTTTCTGGGGTGCATTGGCCTTTGCGCTTTCTAGTCGTTTGGAACGTCTAACCATGATCTGGATGGTAATGGTAGAAAAGAGAGAATAGGAGTCTCAGTCTGTGACGTTACGCGTCTCCAGGTCATTCACCACTCACGTGTGTTTCGGTGCCGAAATCATTTCTTCCTATTAGGGAAGTCTTCTGGCTCGCCATTGGCCTACAGTACACATTATCTGATTCGTACTCTAGATATTCATAATGCTTCATAAAACAAGCAGCGAATGCATAAGTAGGCTATCGTGCAAGTCCTTCACGACTTTTGTACCATATCCTCCGTTCCAGCCTTTTCCACAGCGTCTGGACCTGATTCGGGTGCCTCAGCCACTTTCACCTGGTCGACATCGAATGTCGGTTTCAAAACAGTCCCGTCGCCAGATGCGCCGGTCTCAAGACCTGATTCGTGTGTCTCGACCACTCGTATCGGGTCCACAGTATCAGATGCCGTCCCTTCATCAACCACTTTGACTGGGTCCACCACGTCTGATACTGTCGCTTTCGGCACATCCGTCTCACCAGGTACGGCAGCTACAGCGCCTGATTCGGACGCCTCAGCTACTTCGACCGGGTCCACAATATCAGAGGCGAACCACATAAGAGGTCGATAGCTTTTCGTGATCATGACTGCAGCGCCAGCGAAGGGGCTGAGGAATCCAAGGAGAAGGAGCAAGGGTAGCATGCGTACACCGGCGGTGACCGGGGAGAGCCCATCGACGACTTGCATGCGCTGAGGAAGGAAGATGGTATGTGTAAACAGACCAGCTCCCAATGCGAGCGTGAAGATCAAGATAAAGCAGACATTGCGGACACGGAATAGACGCAATGGAACAATAGGATCGGGATGGCGAGTCTCGACATAGAGGAAAACGGGCCAGATGCTGAATGATACGATAAGAGGGGCGAGAACCTTGGCAGATACCCAAGGGTATCCGTCTGTGCCTCCGACTTGGAGCTAAGTGATCGGAGATTCAGCATTTGGACGAATAGAGGCGTCGTTTTACATACCGAAAATGCGAGAAGAACTGCAGCTGCAAGTAGCAAGAAGCTGCCCAACCAATCTATCCTCTGGCTGACCTTCTTGAGGCTCATAGGCCCCAGATCAGGGTCACTGAGAGCATAGAACAATAGCGCTGAACCAACAGCACCGATAGGCAAGTTGACGAAGAAAATCCATCCTGCAAGATACTCGGTCAGTCCAAATAATAACGTGAGAGAGTGGATACTCACCCCAGTGCGTGTTTTCTACAATTGCACCACCTATCAGTGGTCCTGACACGCTACTCATGGTGAAAACTGTTCCGATAATAGACGTATAGGAACCAATTATTTCCTATAGGATACTTAGCAATAGATGCGGGACGAATCAAAACCTTGCTCACTGTCGGAACAATGGTACTAATCGTCACGACGACGCCAGAATAAATAGCTGAACCTCCTATTCCTTGCATCGCTCGGAATAACGATGAGCTGTGTCATTGATTTTGCTCCTCCACAAGCACCAGACCATAACTGTAAAACAGGCGTTGTATCAGAGCTTGTTCGTCCAACACGGTGTACGTAGTCCTTGGAATGAGTCGGGCAATCATAGTTGATAACAATGTCGACTGAAGGAATGTCGAGGCCGCTATAGTGTAAATTTCAGTCAATCATAGGACAGCAGCTATATGTAAATCTTTACCGGCTAGCCAAATCTGTCGCCACAAGAATTTTGGAGGCTTTTCCCTTGAAGCGATTAAGTGCGCCTGCAAAAAGTCATCGCTAATTCGGTATGCTTGAAATGACTTATACCTAACCGTTGACTTTGAGTCATCTCGCCATGAAGGGGGACGGAGGGAAAGCCAAGGATGCGAAGCATAACTGCCAGCCTAAGAGGAAGGTAAGCTGTCATCGGCACGTAAAATACTGGAGCCTCACTTTTGACACGTTGTCTTGGTTCGCACAAAGACTATTATCGAGTTTTGGGTCATAGAGTTTAGCAAAGATACCAAGGTAACCTCCTTTTTGACTAGAGGGCAGAGGAGATAGTACTGCAGAAGGGTTGCAACGGTCTTGTATCTGGATAGGATATGAATGGGCATGATACAAATGCAAGATACGTATCTCACTTTGTAGACACCTGAACTTTGACAGGATTTCGGAGATTGGCTCGTTGCAATTTGGCAACCTTGTCAGTTAGTGTGGCGGAGAAGAGGTATGTCGTGCGCTCGGTAGGTACGGTCTTCAATATCTCATCCACTGCAATGCCAAAATCAGAGTCTAGCAGACGATCAGCTTCGTCCAGAACCTGATATGAGAGTGAGTTCCTCGTTATAGCCAAGAAATCATAAAACGCACCAAAAACTTGATATTCCTCAAATTAAACCCTTTCGTAACCTTCAGGTGGTCAAGTAACCTCCCAGGAGTAGCGACAACGACGTGAGGCTTCTTGGCCAGCATGACTGCCTGCGTTACACGATCCTCATCTCCCCCGACTATCACAGCCGTTCGAACACCCATCCCTGCCCCAAGTGCATCGAATTGAGATGCAATCTGGTATGCAAGCTCCCGAGTTGGAGCTAACACGCAAGCAAATAGGCCTTGAGGGTTTTCCCATAGATGGTGTAGAACTGGAAGCGCGAATGCAGCTGTTTTTCCTGAACCTGTAGGAGCGATTCCGATAATGTCGCGGCCTTGTATTCCTGGTGGTATGCATTCGACTTGGATTGGGGTCGGTTTGGCGAATTTCAGCTGGTCGAGGGTTTCAAGTAGATGTTCTGATAGTCCAAGCTCAGCAAACGTCGGTGTTTTGGGTTCAAGGTCATCTTGTGCGACTCCCATGATGGACAGTAGAAGAAAATATTTTGATCTCAGAATTCCAAATTTGCATATGGAAACGCTCAAGATTGTCCCACGAGTTTGTGATTATGAACGGGACTGTAATCTCAAATACACAATGGCGTTGTACGCTACTAGTATACAGAATGTCCTCGAAAAAAAATACAGCTGCTTGGTGAATATGTACATAGGTCGTAAAGATACACAAATCGTCAAGGTCGTCAAATAGGAACGAATTAGCATTAGTAGCGAGACAAGAAGGAAAGAACAGAAAAGTTAGGGTTTATGAACGAAACAAACTTTCAAAGTGACCTCCACCTCCCTACGCAACAGCAACCAACATCTCTAGCTTCTCTTGTCGGTATGCGTATACCGGTTGGGGCTGCAAGATCGGGAGTGCCAACAGACTCGACTTGAACTCGAGAAGTTGCTCCGGTGCCGAAAGAGTGTTAAGCTCTTCAAGCAGGGTGTCTGAGCTACCATCGTATTCCGTGTCCGAGATATCCATCGCATCGTCCTCATCCGACTCAAATTCCGAACGAACGGGGTACGGAGTCTGCGGACGACGACCTGCTGTTGCGGAAACCTTGATAGCAAACGTAGGTGGTGTCTGAGGAGGCGAAGAAAGTGTCTGTGGAAGTGGAGGCGACGGTGCTGGAGACGGTACGTCAACATCTTCCTCCTGGAGAGACCTCTTGTATTCCTCTTTGGCCGTTTGGAATATGACATCGAGAGCAACGCGAATGTGATCGTGACACCCAGTGTCATTCGCGTGTTCATGAAGTACTTCAAGCCATTCAGGCCATGTCTCGTGCGCGACGTAGAGGTTGTAACTGAGGAGGGTGAGACCAGAACGTTCCCAGGCTTTGGCTTCTTCGATGGGGAGGTCCATGCATTCGGCACTAATTCAAGTCAGTACCGCGACCGGGTTGAGCCTGAATTCACTTCGGGAGGTCATCCGAACTACAACAGCGAGGTTTCGAGTAGGTTGAAATCCGAATGACGTTGAATAGCCTTCATCGATTACGCGGCAGCAGCGATTTCGGGGATCCACAGGCATGCAGACCAGAATGAGATCTATATAGTCTGATCCATCTCATTAGCCTGTGCTCATCGCGGTAAGAGGTGAGATAAACGTACCCACAGTAGGGGTGGCTCTACGAGTCCGTTCTATGAGGAGAAAAGAGTGATTTGGGTGACAAGTCGCTTCAGCCGGTCGAATCCTCTGGGTTCCGATAATCAGATGAAAAGGAAGAGATTTGTTGGCATAAAAACCAACTCTGTAAGGAACGGCTCTACTAAAAGCAGACGACCGCTATCATGGCGAGTGAACTGGACAACGACCAACGACGCATCGAAGAAGAGGACGTTGCGAGATCGTCCACAAAAGGCTCGCTTTGGAAGATCTGAGATGTATGTATGAGTACCAAATGAGATGAGAAGAACGCGAGCTACATACCCGAGAAAGTGTAACTCCTCAATCATAGCGCGTTGCCCTTGATGCTGTGATTCCACTTTTCTCACCGAAGGTGAGGCTGGTATAAGTTGACTGGTGTCGTAGTAGACCCATTCAAGGGCTGCTGCACGCCCTAGCCCGAGGCAAATGCTATGCCCGATAGAGATGCACGACGACCGGTTCGGGACTCCTTGCGCGGTCGGGTATGGAATGTGGGTGACAGCGGAATGGGAGGATAGGAGGAGCAAAGACGCGGCTGGCGTAGGATCAAATGGACCGCATATGATACGAGGGAGTCTGGATGCAGCTTCAAATTCTGGATGTTCCTTCAAGACTCGGCCATTCTTCTTCTTCGTCGAGCCCACCAAACCAACACACGGTTGCTAACCCTTCAAAACTGCCTGTCCTATTCTCAACTTCCCAAGACCCAGAACAGAGAAAAGGTTTTCAAGGTTTTCAAGCGCTGGTACCTCTCAATGGGACGGACTACAGGTACAGCGAAGTGGGCTGGAAAAGTCGGATTGGAGGTGTTAGAAAGGATGGGTGTGGAAGGATAGGTGTTCGTCAAACGGTAGACGGATACAGCTGCAGCGCAAGGAAGCGTCGCGGTAACCAGTGAATGGGAGTTGGGGTAAAAGTCGAGGTGTCGGGGAATTCAAGCGTGTTGGAGCTGTTGTCAATGCAGAGTTGTTTTATCGTAAGGTATGGCAAGGAAGGAGGAAATCATTTCGGGGTGGCCGAAGAGCTCGTGTCGAAGTAGGTCCCTTCAAGGAGTCACAATCTGTGTTACGGCAACACCCGCCTTCCGCGATCAAAGGCGTCTGACACACAGCCCTCTAATCCGATTCCTTTACCCCTTCCCCTCACTGGAACGTATCAGTGCCTGTCGTACTCAACCTCCGACAACCTCAAGCCCACCCTGTATAACACTCGTCGCTCGAATTGGACGAAGATAGTTGTTTCTGCTCGAAGAATCGCTGGTCGAGAAGCGAGAATGAACTTATACGTAAGAGTTCACCTCAGCGGTTATCACTAGTGGGCTTCTTCACCACAAATTGAATTCCCCGTTCACGTTCACCATCCTCTTTGCTTCTGCTTATTACAAGCAACCGTACATCTTCGGAAACGGTACGGTTCTTTCCTCTTCGCATCTCTTTCTTATACCACCACCTCACTGTTGACGAATCTCTCTTTTTCAGGTCGCGGCGTGCTATCGATCCTACCCGTCCTTCCAACCTTTTTGACAAACAGCAAATCTCAAAGAAATGGCTACTGTTGAAGAAGCTTTTGGTCATACTATGTGCGTAGCCGTCAATGGCATGGTTTGGCCTTTTTTTCTTACCAGTTGTAGCTCCGACGATCTCGCAAAAATATTGGCCACGCAGATCCCCACCAACGAAATACCAGTAAACCACGGCAACTCTGATATGAAATCGTTTATCATCGAACGATATCGGGCGGCCTACGAGCACCTGCTCCTTCGTTACATGCACGCGTCTTCTATCAACAAATTCCGCACTATACAGCACAACACCTGCGCCCTCATCGTTGGCTCTACAGCATTCGGAACCTTTACGAAACAAGCCCCCGGCTCACCTTTCCAACTCTGTACCTTTCCCCAATATTTCTTCATCCTCATCAAGTTTTTCGAGATCGAAGGGTTCAGCCTCCGAAACCCGTACACGCATGTGTCTTCTGGTGGCTCGCCGGACAACGCCCCGAGCGTCTCTCTAGGCGCAAGACCCACGATTGCAACCACTTGCGATGAAAAGTACATCAAGGATGTCTACCGTTTGAGCAGCTTAGACGGTCGGAACGTCGAGATAATCGTTGCAAAGACCCACCCTCTCGAATACGTGCTGAACGTGTCTTCTAGTAAGAGCTACCTATCTCTTCTATCCGAGTCGCTTTCTTATCGTCTCTCAGGTATGATGATGTGTTTCATTTCGTCCAGTGAAATGATCATGCTTTATCCGGAGCTCACGCTTAGATACCGGATGACTTTCGACTTCGCAAGACCCACCGAAAAGAACTTGAAAATTTCGTCGACGTACTTCAACAACGGGGAGGTAGTCGTCAACCCCTTCTTCACCGTCTATGACTGTCTTTCGTACACCAGAGACACCGGATCCTTTCCGCGCCAAGTCGGCGACTCCATCACAGGCGCTATCCCCTTGAAGTGGTTTAATGTTCCTGCTTTTATGACTCTTGGTCATCGGGCAATGCTTCGTCCCCACTCATGGCAGATGTACTTCACCGAAAACAATTTACCTTCTATCCGATTCGAGTTCATGAAGGCAACGCGGCTTCTCCAAACGTACTTGGTCGCGCCAGCATTGTACGGGGAGTACAAGAGCAGGCTGCCGAAGGAAGTCAATCTCCCGCTCACGCATGTGAACACAAGCTGCTTCGCGGTCCGACCTTTCGCGGACGAGGATCTTCTACCGTTCTTCACGATAGTCTATCAAGAACTGTACGGGCCCATGTCCAACCTAAGGGTTCTAGTGGACGACCTCCAGCGAGGATTGAACTCTTCTCGCAATGATGCCTCATTCACAATGGCAGAACAGTTTCCTCCTGCGGCTGTTTCCTTCTATGCCGTCAGCGCGCTGTCAAAATTGAAGGGCGTACGCGATGGGAACATCAAGGCAATAATTTTCTTTCTTCGTCTCCTGACTCTGTATTTACCTTTTCCCGCAGGTTCAGTCTTGCCTCGTAAAGCGTCCACCTTCTAAGGATATCTCGTCTACACTCGGGGTTCAGTTCCTCGTCAACCTGTCATCTAGCAACCTTTCCTCCGGTGAAGAAGCTCTCGTAGAGACGGAGACACTTAAACTACGAGACCTTGGGTCTGAGATTGTCTTCAGTATGTATTCCCTTATCCGTATAATATACCCAGCGCTCAATATCTCTCATAGTGGGAAAAAAGCGTGTCTGATCGTCGTGTACCTGCGCCTGCTGTACATTCCACGTAGTTGTATTATACTTGATTCGATCTTGCTAAATGTCTAGTATCTTGATTCCTTGACTCCGTCATACGAACTCGTACCTGTCGGTCGTTCAGACCGACCCATTCCAAGCTAGTAAATGTTACATGTCGACATCGTGAAGATAAGTATGCGTAGTACTAGTGTAAATAAATACTACACCTGTCTGGGTTCGTTCATGTCCATATCATAGTATCGTTTACTAGTTCCAAAACCATCAAAATCATGCCTTCGCCGACGTATTCAAAGGTCCATCTCGATCCATATCTTCATCACTCGCGATATTACGAGCCGAGAGCCCCATCGGGAAAATAGGCAGAGAAAGTATGTACAGATAAATACATTTCGAGTTTATAGTTTAGAATGAATGATATGAAATGATTGAGGCATATATATCTGTAAATAAATGAAACTAGATGAGCGTCAATGATTTCGAACAATATAGATACAAGTAAACGAAAATAAATCAGCGTAAATCATTTCAGCCAATGTTAATGAAAGTAAATGGGCGTAAATAACATTAGTCGATTTTAATGTAAGTAAACGCAAGTAAAGCGGTCATTATTTTACGCTCTACACGAAGTAACAAGTACACTACTCGTCATTCTGAAGCTCTGATGTGTGTTTATTCCATGTACAATTTCTTTTAATCATAGTTCTTTTATAGTTCTACGCTACTGATATTGTACTAAGGGGAGGAAGACGACTTACCGCTCTTGATGGTGGTGGTAGCGAACAAAGAGTGAAAAATTCCGAGGCCTCGGCGCGTGGCAGGCCTCAGCTTGCAAATCTTGTGTTTGTTGAAGCACGTGCCTGTACAAACACAAGATTTGCAAGCTCAAGCCTGCCGCGCGCCGAGGCCTTGGAATTTTTCACTCTTTGTTCGCTACCACCACCATCAACGACGACGAGGGCTCTTGCCCGTCGTTCAACAGTGTAAGTTCCATTTTTTTTCGCGTAGAATAGATGAAATATAAAATAAATGTACAGCGCAATGAATATTGAGTGTTAAAAAGTCCATAAAAACCCGAATACGTCCCTATGTCTCACATGAAAAAGTCCTAGAATCAATGCTGACCCGAGTCCATACTGGATGCGTCGTGAGCTGATAAGAGATAATGGCGAGATCACCGTAATGACATCATCTTTCCACTCACCTGACACGACGCGTCGCGTCGTCAAAACCTACTTCCGTGTACTTATACCTACATTTCTGAACTATCCTGCTGTATTTTAGCTTCTACAATACATAGAAACCTAACCCCTAACCCTAACCACTAACCGCGGGGCGTTCCCCCCTGCACCCCCCCTTATAAATATCTTCAATCCCCTAACCTTTCTTGCGGGGGCGTTCCCCCCCCTGCACCCCCCCTCTAACCCCGAACCCCTAACTGACGCTTCGCTGCGCTCAGCATAGGGGAGCTAGGGGGCGCTTCGCGCTGTGGGACTGCTGCGCGGTCGTCGTAGTCTTGTACTCAGCCAAATTTCTGCTTGATGGTGATGACATCACACGGCCTGCGGCCGGTGAGATAACTGATCTCGGCGATTTTGAGTCACGAGCTCACGACGCATCGAGCCTCCCCTGTGCTGACCCACTGTTTCAGGATACTCAGGCTGTGGGCACGTCATCGTCGCTAGGGTGGAATCGTCATCGATGTTGGACGTCCATCAACTACTCGACTTGGAGGCTGCAGTGTATTGGGGTGGATACAAGAGTGAGGAAGACAAATCATCTCCAGCGTTATCCACTTGACTCAAAGCCCAAGCCAAGACCAGCTTCTCGTTCGATACATAGGGACTCAGGAGAAGGCTGGAATGCGAAGCTCGGAGATGCAGGTATGTATTACCTTGATTGTTTGAGGTACTCATATAGACTATTTCGACTAGATTTTGCAATCCTGGTCACTGAAAAAGAGTCAGCGTCTTGGGAAAGTTGGGAGCCTTCAGTCTTACCCTCTCCACCAAGCGCGAAACATGCATTCCATGTCTCACTTGTTCAACTATAGAGTCCCGGGACCTACGGAGATACATGTATGTGACCAGCATCTGTCTCCTTTGTTACTCGGCTAATCACCGACACCTATCACCAGCAAAGACTCTGATTCGACTTTTCATGTTCTCGTCGCAGCAAGTCGGAACAGGTGGTGTCCCAGACCGATTTGTTCGACCACAGATTCATGATAGGATGTAAAGCCTGTGCTCGGATATGCATATGTCAATTGCACAGGTACGTGTTCAACGTTCATCTCCTTTGTGCTTGGCATTCACCCAGACTATTCCAGCCAGTTTTTGCAATGGCTATCGAAAACCACAATATTATCACCTTGCAAGCCCTTGAGTCGTTGAAACTGATCCTTGGTATCTCCAGAAATCACGCTGACCATGTCTTCCCCTGGAATGTAGTCTGTTCTCGCTCATTGGCTGGTGGAACAACACACTGTCGAGCTCTCACAACCACAAGTCTTGGAAGTAGGCTCGACCCAAAGGTCACATTCTTTGGATCTGATATATTGGGATTTTGGCAGCTGCCTAGCTGTCCTCGTGTTCCTTGCCTGAGTCATTGATTAGGGCTCGTTATCGTACCCGTACACGACGGTCTGTACGGGATCGTATATACGGGGCCGTACCCATACCGTAGCCGCCAAAGATTGACAAAGTACGGGTACGGTCTATGCCGGGTCAGTCGTAAACTGTATCAACCATACCGCCCGACGGTCGTACGGCCGTCAATACGGGTTGGGTGGGCGGACACACTGCGGCTTCCAAGTTTGGTTCAATACTCATGGTATGTTTTCTTTCGTATTCCTCAGTTGAGTCAGCTCTCTGATGTGACAATGCAGAGCCCGGGTGTTTCGGGCTTCGGCGATTGGTTATTAAGGAATTGGGATGGACTCATTATACATGTGTACTTGTTATCGTATCAGCTATGTTTGCGTGCTCCTGCTATTGTAAATTAGTTTATTGTTGGGATTAATGTATGGGGGTGCTGTACCATCGAGGAACCGTCAGTAAGAGGTCACTATATATTGCCAATAGTTCGCCGAAATCAAGGTAATGGAGAGTATTTCACCTAAATGATTTCGTTGATTTACTTTCATTTACTTCTACATATATAAAAGCGACGTCTGTTTTATTTCATTTATTTTGTCCAAATCCATTTAAATAGATTTCAGCAAAGTATGTATATTTCGTTGCTTTATCTACGTTTACTGACAACTAATTTCCCTGCCTATTTTCCCGATGCCGCCCGATCTGTTTTTAGCATAGATGTACGCCGCAGTCGCGCCCGCTGTGTGCGCACAACTCATCAGACTGGGAGAGGCAAAAAACGAAAACGACTTACAGAGAACCCAAAGTACAACCAACACAACCGCCACAGGTATAAAGATTGGACACCAACAGATAGTGTAAGATCATTTGAATGTTGATCGCACTAAGCAATCTTCATAATTCAAATGATTGAGGGGCAGACCTAAGCCTTTGCATACCATTAGAATGGCCGTTAAATGAGCCAGGTACGGGGCATGAATTCATTCCAATGCAAAATTTGAATGCAGCATGCTTAGTCAGCCAAACGAAAAAACGAGACCTCAGCCTGTTTGCGAGACCTCTGTCGGGCCTGTGTACGTCTTGCTCAGTGCTCCTTTCACGGCACCTTGATAGCGTGCAAAGACCTATAGACACCAAGGCAAAAATGAATGAGATTATCAGGAAGGGATATGAACAAACAGCCTGGCATGAGTAGCCAGCGACGGTATAGGTTGGCACTACGGCACATCATGATTCAAAAATCATTTGAATGATTGAGGCCTATGCATCGAATTTGAATGCGAAACGTCAAAAATCATTTGAATGATTGGGTCTCATGCATCGCATTTGAATGCGAAACGTTGCCCGTGAGAGAATAGCTGGGTTCGGTTCCATTCAAATGATTTTTAACGAAGATGGGATTACTTATTCATTCTCCCTTTGCGTTTTACTAGTACTAGTCTAGAAGGAAGGACCTCAAGCATTGCAGTTTACAAGTTAATGAAGTTAATGAAGTGAGAGAATGCCAGTGGAGCGGAGAGAGGAAACAGTAGGGAATTTGAGTGAAGGATTGGCGAACAGAGGAACCGAAAAGCACGTTGCATGTGGAAGAGAATCGCCATTCAAATGAATCGCAGACTTGGGTTCCATTCAAATGATTTGCTAACAAAGGGCAGGATAAATGGTGTACTTATCCTGCCCCGGTAATGGGTCACATCAGTATCCTAAGCGAATGGAGGGGAAAGCCAAGAACAGAACAAAGATGGCCGACTCGCAGGAAACTAGGAAAATATTGAACGACGGAGTTCGTCTTGAGTTCTTGAGTTCGGTATCGGATGGGTCCCATTTGAATGATTTGGAGAAACACGTGTACATGACACCATGACTGGTCTGGGCCTTGAGAACCGAACCTTAACCCAACCATTTTTTCTCCCGACATGAACCGAAGAAAGAAAAACAATTATGCGGCACGAACACAGTCCGCTTCGACATACAAATCGGTTCAGCAACATCGAACTTACATCTCAAAAGGAGACTACATCCAGCAGAAGGACATCAAGGTCTCCGTCTCGAATAGACTCACGACAACGCAACCCGAGCTCGCGGAAACAAACAGCGCCGATGCCTTTTTCTACGACAGTCCTGTGTGTTCGGTACCATGCCCGCCAGAGCTGAATAGGAACGAAGACCCTGGCAATTTGAAAGTGAAAGCCAAGAGATATCGGGACTCTGTGCGTCTCTCAGCCTTTCCTCAGAATTTTCACTCACAGGATCATCTTGACAGGATGCCCCTCTCCTCACTTGGAAGGAGAAGCATCGAGAGCAATATCTCAAAAACCATCTAGAATCTGAAGGCCGTGGCCGACTTCACAATGGCCTTTGCTCCAGCTGTAACGCTCCTAATCCCACATACCGTTGCCTGGACTGTTTCGGGCTGCGAATGTATTGTAAAGGATGCTTACTACGTATACATCATGATCAACCCTTGCACCATGTACAAGTATGTCTCCTTTATCTTTACTTCGGCGACAATTCTAATGAAAAATAGGAATGGTCACAGGATACCTTCTTCCAGTCGACATCACTTCGCGATCTCAGCTTGAGGATACAGCTTGGGCATCGGTCAGGACATGCGTGTGACCATAGAGAGCAAGGTCACAAGGATTTTGTTATCATGCATTGGAATGGTCTTCATTATGTGAACGTCGATTTCTGCGAATGTTCAGGCAGCCCCGGTACGTCAAACCCACATTACCTGTCAGGTGTCTAAAGTAACATCCCCCCTCCAGATCGAGTATCACAGTTGATGGAGATTGGCTGGTGGCCAACGTCCTACAAGGAACCACAATCTGCAGCCACGTATGAAGTACTTCGAAACTTCCATATAACCAATCTTCAGGCGCACATACCCGCTACCGACATGTACTCGAGCCTTGAGCAGATGGTCGATGGCACTGGCTTGAAGAAGATACCGGTAAACATAGCTGTTCCCCTCATACATGTTTACAAAGCTCATGGAAACCCGTAGGACCGCCTACAACAATTCATGGATGTGGTTCGACAGTGGCGTCACATCAAGATGATGAAGCGAAGTGGCCGAGGTCACCACCCAACAGGAATCGCCGGAACCACGCCGGGCGAGGCCGCCGTAGTATGCCGGGCATGTCCAATTGAGGGTGTCAATATACCGTCCGATTGGATAAAAGCTCCTGCTAGTGAGGCGTATGTGTCTAAACTCTAACCTTCCCCTTTCAACAAACCTTGTATTAACTCGACCCATAGATGGAAATACACCCTCATACTCACCATGGATGCTAACTTCAAGCAGAAGGCACGAGCCAGGCCAAACGACCCCAACGATCCTCCATTGGGCCCCGGTTTTGGATGTACAGTCAATCATGAGGAATACCTCCAGGAGGCAGTGAAGCATGTGAAGGACAGTGAAGAGGTGCGTACTTGAATGTCATGTCTTCTTCATAGTGCTGAAATCAAACTAGATCTCGCACTGTGTTTCGTTTGCTGCCATGCATACCGCTAATACGAGAAAGTCGAAAGGTCTACGCGCAACCGGCATTGGCTCCGTCTCATGTGCACGTCATGAGATCCTCCGCCCGAATGGGACCGGGGACCTGCAGAAAGGCGAAAGGTGCGAAACTTGTCGTGTCGAGAAGGCTGTTTTTGACATTGCTGTAGACAGTTCAACATGGACTGGCTCTTTCTTTCGTCGATTGCTTTTTGCGTTCTGCTACATATCGTCATCTCCTATGACATCGCTTGTCAGTGGATGATTCACTTCTATTCCCGTATCACGAAACTCCCCAAGCACCTGCAAATGCCTCTCTACCGCCTATTACGTTTTAAGGTACCTAAATTCCATCTACCAGCGCACAAAGACACGTGTTTCGCACGTTTTGCTTTTCACTACACCCAAGGTGTTGGAAAGGTAGATGGAGAAGCCCCAGAAAGAATTTGGTCTGTTTTTAACATTCTCGCGGGTTCGCTCTCTATGATGTCAGCGGGGGGCCGGTGGGACACAATGGATGACCACTGCAACTACTGCAACTGGCGGAAGACTGTCCAGCTCGGTGAGTACCTTTTGAATGATTACCATTTGTGGAATATTGCTGATAGCGTCATCAGACACATCTTTACTCAAGAAGCTACTCCGAGCCATTACGGAGTCCGTTGTTTACTGGCGCGCATTCTCCGCCTTCAACGAAGCGCTAGATATAGATCACCATGACCTTATTGAACAGTGGAAGGAGCAGGTCATAGCTTGGGAGAAGGACAATACGAAGCCGTGTCCATATGACCTGCCCAATTCTGGTGAGCGATAGTATACCCTACTTCAACTTGGGTTATTCATTTGTCACACAGCTGTCACAATGGCCAAGACGAAGAAACGCTTAGCCGAAGAAGATCTCGAGAAGGAGCGGAAGGGCACTGCAAGCACAGCGTCTGTGACAACGATGAATGGAATGGTTATTGAGGCAATGACTATTGAAGAACAACAGTGAGTATTTATTCATTTCACATTAACCTGTCTTGACCTGTTCACAGACGCAGTCTCTCAGCAAAGGTGGCTAGCTCCAAAGGGACGACACATCAGCAAACGGACATTCAAAAACGACGCACCACACTCCTCCGCCGAATTCGTAAACTGCGCGAAGTTCAGTCCGCGCACACTCCTTCCATACGCCAATACCTCGAAACAGTCGATGCCGACGTCACAGTTCACCCAGAGGATTTCCCGCTCCTGCTTCCCAGTGACCCCTGTTTTGACGACAGTTTGCGTTCGACCGTTTTCCCCTCTGAAGTCATCGACGCTGAAATGGAGCTGCGAGAAGCTCAGGCCTGTGATGCGCTGGCAGACTTACGCAACAAACTGCGTGCTCGCACGGTTGTAGCGAAATACAAGAAGAGGAAGATGTGTCGTTCTCAGGGCGTTTACACCCGACATCGGACGTTACAGGACCAAATCAGCGCTAAAATCCGGGCAGCACGTGACACGTACAACACTGCTCGTGAACGCTTACTACGCCTAAAGGGTCAAGGGGAATGGACAGGCGTTCTCCGAGAACTACACCCAGAAGACATTCGCGGAGTCAACGAGCGCATCATGGCCGATGAAGAGAAGGCTGAATTTCGCGAGGCACAGATCCGGGCCGGAGCAGATATGAAGGAGATCGATGATATCCTCGACGGTGTATATGGAGCACCAACAGTCTCCTTGGACCCGCTGAAGGATCGTAGTGACAGTGCCCGCCCTGCGATATCTTGGATCTGGTATACTCATTCCTTGCGCTCAACGGATCCTGACCTTGCCAAGAAGGAGGGGGCTAGCGCCGAAGAGATAGAAGCTAGTAAGTTCGAGTTGTTTGATCTGACTATGTAGCTGGCTAACATGAACACAGGTCTCCGAGTAGAGTGGTGTAAGGCTCGAGCTCGAGCATGCAGAGCACGCGAAGAGCTCATTTTAGTTGAGGAAGAGATGCGTCGGTCAATTCAGTTCTGCACCTGGAAGTCAAGATGGTGGATCAGTCAGGTTGGAAAATGTCAAGACACGACATCATGGCAAGCGGAAGGCCTGAAAGCATACGCGATTCAACAGGCATATCTTGAACATCAACGAGGCCAGGCCTGGACCGACCGCTGGCAGCCAGTCAGAGCACGTGGGCAAGAGGTTCTTCAGTCCCTATGTGAGACTGACAATGCAGTGGATAAGTTGTCTTCACTCAATAAGCTGGTTGTGGATTTGGATTTGGATGATGAGATAGACGAGGTCAATGTAGAGGACATTTAATTGCATATTTGTATCCGCGTTAGAAAAACCAACTTGAACCACCACTTGCCTTTTCAGGTATCGAACCACTTGCCTTTTAAAGGATTGAGATGCGTGACTTGACACTTTATGGTTCCGATGTTCGGGTCTTAGGCTCTATTCCTTCTTTTTCTCTTCCTCCTCCTCTCGCTCATTGGGTCTCTCTACTCTTTTTTTCTTTCCTTATCATCGAAGTTTAGTGAGCCATCAATGGCCTCTGATGACGAAGGTATGTTATATGTCATCACTGACGTGACATGTCAATAACATCAAACTCGGGAATAACATAGATACCGGAACACAGGTTATCAATCATGCTGTACAGGCTCTGAGAAATGCCAGGGAAGCCGAAAATGGTACGTTTAGAACCCTCATCGCCCAGTTCATCAGTTGATCTTCAATAGCCTTGCTGGCAGCTGCAGCTACCCGACAAACCGCTAAAGCTCGGTTTGACATAGCGGAACTTGTATTGGACAGGGCAGAGGACGTTGTAGGGAATTGTGTTGTCACATTGGAGAATCACATATCTGATGTTCAGGAAAGGCTCTGTAAGTTCTACTCATTCATTCAACTTGCATGACACTTAATCAACCCAGCACAAGTAAAAGCTGCCTTGTCTGCACCCAGCACCCCACAGACACCCCGTAGGAGAACCAAGGCCTCATCACAGACTCCGACTACCCAGTCACGAACTCCCACTGCTTCCCAGTCCAAGCAACCCAAGCAGCGACATGCATCCGGCGTTGACGACCCGTTCTCCACCCCAGGAAACTCTCAACAACATCGTTCGGAAGCACCAACGTCACCGCACCAACAGAGACAGCACAGTCAAAATTCCGGCGAGAGATCCGCTGTCACTCCGTCCGCATCAGCCCCTCGTGCGGCTCCTGTGTCTCCAGCAATTCCTACAACCCCAGGGCCTCACCGCTCTCAAAATTCCGACGAGAGATCCGCTGTTACTCCTTCGTCCGCATCAGCCCCTCGTGCGGCTCCTGTGGCTCCAGCAATTCCACCAGCTGCACCTCTAGTCACATTGTGGCTCCCTCCGCCAAGTTCTACTATTCGATATATCCGATCCACCGATACCATTGAAGTGCTGCAGGAAGTCCCGAGATTTAGCGAAGCCGACATGGAAGCTCTAAGCATAACAGAAGATATGTTTCTTGAGCCCGAGTACCGACCTGACCACAAGCCGTCTCGGTATATTGTTTATCATGGCGCAGAAAAAAGTCATGGTTTCTTTGACAGGTGGTGAGTACTTACCTATGTCAAGCCAAAGACCTATCATACTCACTCTTGACAGGTATTCAGACAGCTTGAACACCGGCGAGATCCTTACTGGGGCAATCGCTATCTGTCCCCCGCCACGTGGCCAGCACATTTACAGGTCGTTCGTCGATGGTCTCCTCGGCAAAAATTGTTACGTCGAGTGTCTAGAGTTCGGAATTTTTTCACTCTTGAAGATGGATATCGGCCCGAACGTTTTCTTCATTGTGGTCCAGGGTGTTCGGCCAGGTATCTATACGCGCACGAAACAGCTGGTTTCGGATGGGCTTGTATGGAGAGGTGGCGTGGTGGTCCGTCTTCTCGGTACAGCCGCAGACGCACATCGAGTGTTCCAAAAATTCAACGCGGCAGGTAAAGTAGGTTACTGGCGTAGAACCATAGCTTAGGTGAACTTCGTGTACTTCTTGTTGTCGACCTCAATGTATTTCCGTGATCTCTCATTGGTACTGTCATGTATGAAATTCTATCAAAATGTAAACTATCAACGTTCTTCATCTCCAAGTTGCCTTGTCGACACGCTTTCCCTCAAGTCCTCTTCACGCACTGTCAGATATGATATCACAGGTCTCGATCTGGGGCATTATACAAAAAATGAGACCACTTTACCTTTGAAATGACCTCGTGTCTTCACCTTCATTGTGGAGCAAATGGTTCAATGCGAGATAAAAAGCTGATAAAAGAAATTTTCTTGCATCATGGCAAGGCACAATCGTGCCGTAGAAGGTCTGGACCTCACTCCAGACCTTCCTTGACATCTTCCACCTGTTCCAAAACGAACCACTTGCCTATTTCGAAAGGCAATGACTCGATAATGTCCTCGAGAAGACTTGTTGGTCCTTGTTGGTCCTTGCCTACCCGCCGATTGCCCTCTTCGAAGTAAGAGAATCCGCCTCATTGCTCGGAGAGGTCGGTCTGGAATCCTTTTTTATATTGAGAAAAAGGCCTCATTGCGTCCGAGATGCTCTAGACCATGGTCTGACAACCTCAAATGCGCCTCATTGCCAGAGGGGTAGGTTCCGGAACTGATTCCTTTAATTAAATATGCCTCATGGTGTGTCAAGGCCATCCTTGTCACAGATTTCGGCCTAAGCCCCTGTGATATATCTTATCTGTGCCATATCATTATCATATCATCTCTAGATTAGATTATCTATGGACTCGTTCTAGATTATTCCAGAAGGTTCTATGGCTAGAACATCCTAGAATGTTCTAGCAACTCTGACTCATTAGATATTACGCTTTACTCATTAGATATTACGCTTATGACTCGTATTACTCAGAATATGCTAGGCATTACTCAGATTCTACTTGGCATTACTCAGAATACGCTTGGCTATTGTACGCTTTAGGAAAGTCATCACCTGATGCTAAGCCTTTTGGCAGGGTGTAGCATAACATACATAAATAGTTTCCACATGTATATAAGGAGGCTAGTCTGAGTCCTAAGAACTCAGACTCAATAACATCTGTGCTTCTCTAGCAACATCTCTTTTCTAAACACCTACTATTCTCCAACACCTGCAACACCTAACTAGGTGAGTATTAGATTTGTGATAGTTTATTGAGTCTTGCTTCTTTGCCTGCTGTTGTCGTCAGAGACAGCAGGTTGGCCTTTTGTTTTGCAGGTCTGGTCTTTGTTGTCATTAGGCTCTGGGGGCTTTACTATTCTCTTTGGGTTCTGGGGGCTCTGACTCTGTTGCCGCAAGGAACAGTTGTCTTTTACTTGGAAAGCACCTACAAAACTCAATGGATTTATTCTGTTGAGAGGGTGGCTCATTGAGTGGCCACATGCTGACCTTGTTGCTGGACCCTAGGCGTAAGGGGTGCTCACTGCTTCATGCAACCAGAACTGTGTCCATCATGTATTTGTTTTTAACAATGACGATGGCCAGTAATGGGGTGAGGAGGATAGTGTGTAACACACATCCAAAAACCATTTGCTGCGTGGAAGGGACCACGTTGAGAATTCCCCCCATCCTTCGACTTCAAGATCAAGACTTTGCGACGCAACTGGTCGCTTTTCCCCTTTTCCCATTCTTGTACCTTGTCTGCTGGAATAGAGACATTGTACTTATGCCACCTGCCTAGTATGCCAAAAGTCACCAAGTCCAAGTCCAGCAAACGCTATATCGTTGCCACTTATGAACCTACCGGTCATTGGGAACGGATTTACCGTGATCCAGAGATTCGGAAGCGTTTTGCCAATGTTGGAAAACCTCGGAAGACTATCCTACCACCTCCTATCGACCCTCCTGTCAACCGTCGACACCTCATTGAACGTATGGGATTGGAACTCCAAGCCCTAGAGCATGTCAATGAACTCGCCCTTCTTGCTCGTCTCACCAAACAGCTCTCCCTTGCTGAACGCATCTCACCTCCTTCTACCACTGAAGAGGACGTCGAAACAGAGTCCTCCTACTACCCATATACCCCTGGACCACCACCACCACCTTCTCTTCACTTTCGGAAAACCAAGATCCTCAACCGCATCAAGGAGTATCGTCATATGCTCCAGCCGGTAAAGGTACGGCTTGACCCGCTCTTCACAAAGCTCAACCAAGTGGAGGAAGAGGAACATCTGGGACATGCCGTCAGGGTGCCCAGAGAGGTTCGGGATGTTCTTTGGAGTTGGTGGAATGATTTTGAAGATTTGTATGAGGCATTGGAAGATAAAGGTCACAAACTCACTAACAAACAGTGGAGGAACCTTAAAGGAGCACTAAAGAAGATTGGAGGAGTGTCTTTAGAAGGACTTAGCCATAGATTAGAAGACATTTGTAAAGAACTTGCGGGTTTGAACATTACATTCCCCAAAGTCTAAATACAATTCAATCTTGGGCTTAATACTGGCAGAGTGATTTAATTCACCTCATGGATCAAGACTGCTGTTCAACCTAGCTAATATGTTTCAACTAGAAATGGCAAACATTGTCTATGAACCATTTGAAGCTGACACTACATTGGCCGATATTCAGAACTGGGAGGAAATAATTAACACTGGAGTAGACTGGAATGCCACCCAATTTCCTGTAGAAAGTCGCAATCAACTGGGTTGTGTATTTAGAAATGCACATACCACTACTCTAGCAACGTCCAAAAACTATATAGATGGACAAATTCAACGACTTTCTCAGTTCCTTGATGGAAGCTTCAGCACAGTATATGATGAGGTCAATGCACTAAGGGTCCAGGTCAAGACATTATCTGACCTGGTTGGCATGCAGAGTGAGCTTCTTAGAAATTATAAAGCCCAACTCGACCAGCTCCCGGCGGAAGCGGGATCAGGATATAAAGCCTCTAAAGTGCCTGACCCACCATTCTTCTCAGGGTCTGACGATAAGACAGCCTTAGAAGACTGGCTGAACCAAATCGCCCTTTACTGTTCAGCTACAGGAACGATTACCGACAAGCAGATGATCATTGTTGCCCTTACCCGGCTCAAACATCCTGCTATCAAGTATATGAGAAAATACTATGTTCTCAATGCTCAGAAAAAGGACTTAGGACATTGGGAAGAGTTTGTCAATGAACTCAACAAGATCTATGGCAAGCGTGATGATAAAGAAGGCGCTAAAGCTGAGATCACCCAATTATGGTCTAATAAAACTCTGGCAAGCAAGGACTTCATCAAGTTCTCAGAACAATATCGTACTTTGGCACGACTTGTTGATTATGAGGATAAAATCCATATTGACAAACTGCGTGAAGTCATTCCTTCGGAGTTGAGAAATTCACTCCTTATGTACGAGTTGTCTGACACTGCTCCCAAGGACTGGGATGCATACTTGGAATTACTGCTTCGAGCATACAGGACCTTGCATCCAGAAAAGGCAAAGGGTACTATATTTGGCAACAGCAATGGCAGTGGCAATAACAACAACAAGAATTCAGATCCAAATGCAATGGAGATCGACACGGCGAAAAAGAGCAAAGGCAAATCAACACAGGCTAATTCCCAGGAAGCAAAGAAGAAATTCTGCCAAATATGTGCCGGAAAGGGCTTTAAGGCAAAGTCGACTTCTCATAACACAGTTGACTGTTGGGATAAACCTGGAAATGAAGGCAAGAAACCTGCCCCAAAGAGCTCTACGTCGACTTCCTTTGGACAAGGGAATAAGGATAAACAATCAAACCAACCAGCCAAGAACACATTCAAGGCTCGGATGCTGGAGTTACTCCAGCAATTTGATGATGATGGCCCAGCGTCCCCAGCTGGAACCGTCAATGTCAACTCTGCGAGTATCGAGGAGATTGCCGAACCTGGACCTTCCGAAACGGGGGTAACTGTGGAATTCGATGAACCACAGGCAGGGCCTAGTAAACCGACGGGTCAGAAGAAGGCAAATCGGCGCTTCAACGTGGATTTTCCGAAGGGACTGTAGAGGAGATTGTCTGTGATCTACAGTCTGGAAATCGTATACTTACTGTCGGAACTGAGCATGATTCAGTTAAAGTAGCATTGGAATCTTGTACTAGTAATGTAGCTCGCAACAAGAAATTTTCATTTAGAATTCCAGTGACACTTTGGGTATACGGAGTAAAAGTGCAGACCGAGGCTCTTGTTGACTCTGGGGCCACAACAAATTTCATCGATAAACGTTTTGTTGAAAGAAACCACCTGGTAACAAATAAATTGGCAACTCCGTATGAAGTACATAATGCGGATGGAACACCCAATGTTGCAGGACGTATCACTGAGTATGTTCGTGCTTATCTTCAGATTGGCACGCACAAGACAGTCCATTATCTCTTTGTTACCAACTTAGGAGATAAGGAGATGATGATTGGGTATTCATATCTATACAAACATAACCCAGAAATTGACTGGCAATCAGGAGAATGGGCGTTCACCAGGTGTCCAGAGACATGTGCCACAGGAGTCCGTAAAATAGAAGTTGTCGAAGCTGGAGCCGACGAGCTCGACGAACTTGAAGATGAAGAGGATTTGCCATGGATACCTTCACTGGATGAAATAGGATCAGAAGACATGGTTAATCCTTATATTAATTGGGTTGATATCAATGACCCAGATGACTGCCAACAAGCTAAAGTTATCGCTACCATGTTTGATGATAAAGACATGGAAGAGGTACTTGACGATACTGACGAGGACACCATAAAATGGAAGTCCCTTGTACCCGAATGGTTACATGACCATGGTAACGTCTTTTCGAAAAGAAAGTCAGAGCGAATGCCGGAACGAAAACCATATGATCATCCTATTGACTTTGTGGAAGGCGCAAAGCTTCCTCGTCCGGCTAAGCTATATCCGCTATCTCCAAAAGAACGGAACTCTTTGGATGAATGGATTGATGAAGAACTCCGCAAAGGCTACATTCGACCCTCAAAGAGTCCTGTAGCAGCACCTTTCTTCTTTGTCAAGAAGCATGATGGATCATTACGCCCAGTTATGGACTACCGAGCACTCAATGATGTTACTATCAAGAACCGCTATCCAATTCCCAGAATCTCAGATCTGATTGATGCACTTAGCAATGCTTCAATCTTTACCAAGATTGACCTCCGATGGGGATATAATAATGTCCGCATACGAGAGGGAGATGAGTGGAAAACAGCATTTATCACCAAGCGGGGACTATTTGAGGCTACGGTTATGTACTTTGGGTTCTCCAATGCACCTGCCACATTCCAAGCAATGATGAATGACCTTTTAGGTGATCTCATTCGGCAAGGACAAGTCATGGTGTATCTGGATGATATCCTCATCTTTGGAAATGACAAGGAGGAACATCGGAAACTTGTCAGAGAAGTGCTGAAAAGGCTTCAAGACAATGACCTCTATGCCAAAGCAGAAAAGTGCTTCTTTGAAAAGGACAGCATTGAGTATCTTGGTATGATTATTTCAAAGGGTCATGTTTCGATGGATCCAAAGAAAGTTGCGGGTGTTCTTGAGTGGCCAGTACCAACTAAGGTCAAACATGTTCAAGCTTTCTTAGGCTTTGCAAATTTCTATCGCAGGTTCATCAAGGACTTTGCCAAGATTGCTAGGCCACTTACCAACCTCACCAAGAAAGGTCTTCCCTGGGCCTGGGACAAGGAGCAACAAGATGCATTTGAGGCGCTGAAACAGGCCTTTACATCAGCTCCAATATTAAGAATTCCGGATGACACTAGCCCTTTCCGATTATCAACGGATGCTAGTGACTTTGCTATTGGTGCGGTGCTATCACAACTGGACCCAGTTGACAAACTGTGGCATCCAGTAGCATTCTATTCCAAATCGCTCGATGTACATGAACGCAACTATGAAATCTATGATAAAGAACTACTTGCAATCATTAGAGCACTGGAAGAATACCGACACTACTTAGAAGGGCATCCAGAGAAATTCGAAATATGGTCAGATCATCAAAACCTGACATACTTTAAGTCTGCCCAGAAACTAACAAGGAGACAAGCGAGATGGGCTCTGTTCCTCACGCGATTCAACTACTCTTTACACCACAAGCCAGGAAAAACAATGCAAGCTGAAGACCCTCTGTCCAGGAGGCCAGATCATGAGGAGGGGGTAAACCTCGATAACCAAGACCAAATTTTGCTCAAACCTGAATTTTTCGCCATTCAGGCTATCGAGGCTGCTCATGAATCGCCTGTCAATGACGATCAGATCCTTAGAGAGGTCAAAGAGGCTTTACTATCTGATGAAGTCACAAAGGACTATAAGTCACTTCTAAACTCAGGACCAAGAGAGTTCAAGAAATCTCTAGAAGAATGGAATTATGAAAATGGCCTACTTCTGTATCGAGGCAAAGTTTATATTCCCCAAAGCACAAACGACCACCTACGTCGACGAATTGTTCAGATCCACCATGACATAACGTCAGCAGGACACCCAGGAAGGTGGAAAACATATGAGCTTGTATCAAGAAACTATTGGTGGCCAGGGATGTCTATCTTTGTGAAGAACTATGTGAAAGGTTGTGATACGTGTCAGCGGATGAAAAATCGCCCACAGCAACCTTATGGTTTACTGCAACCCAATGAGGTGCCTAACGGACCTTGGGAAATTATTACAGTTGATCTTATTACTCAGTTACCGGAGTCATTTGGCTTCAATGCTATCTGTGTGGTAGTTGATCGGTTGACTAAACGAGCACACTTCTTCCCCATTACCAATGAGTTCAGTGCTAAGGACCTAGCTCGATTATTATACGATCGTATCTATCCTCTGCATGGACTCCCATTACAGATCATATCTGATCGGGGACCACAGTTTGCTGCTGAACTGTTCCAAGAATGGTGCAACCTACTTGGCATACAGTCAACAATGTCAACAGCATATCATCCACAAACAGATGGTCAAACTGAACGAGTCAATCAAACTCTGGAACAATACCTTCGCTGCTATGTTGATTACAACCTGGACGACTGGTCTAACCTGCTCAATATGGCAGAGTTTGCATATAACAACCAGGCGCATGAAGGTACCAAGGAGAGTCCCTTCTTCTTGGAATATGGTCGACACCCAAGAGCAGGACCAACAATCACTAGAGAACTCAACCGTCCAAAGGAAAGAGATCTCAATGAAATCACAAGAAGACGTCAAGAAGCTCAGGAGCAGGCGCAAGCGGCCCTGAAGCTGGCTGCTGAACGCATGAAGTGGTACTATGACAAGGGTGTACAGAATGTTCCCTTCAAAGTCGGTGATAAAGTACTACTCAACTTGAAGGATTATCAGGAGAAGGAACGGGCACTTCACCCAAGATATGAAGGACCATTTGAGATTGTTGAAAAACTGTCTCCAGTCACCTTCAAACTGAAGATGCCTGATAGATTCCGAGCATACCATCCTGTCTTCCATGCAAGCAAGTTAGCACCCTATCAAGACCCTGTTATTATAGGGCAGAGAGAGGAACCACCTGAACCAGAAACGGTGAATGGAAACCCAGTATGGGAAGTGGAAAAAATCCTGCAACATCGTATTCGTGGACGCAAGACTGAGTATCTTGTGAGATGGAAAGGATTTACTCGTGCTGAAGACAGTTGGCAAACTACAGCTGATCTTTCGGGAGCAAAGCAGAAAATTGCTGAGTACAAGAAGTTGGGACGTGCTCCAATTCGAATCATTGAACTTGAAACTGATCCAGTAGAAGAACAGTTCTCAACGGAGCTCGAACCAAAAGAGGGGGTGATGTCACAGATTTCGGCCTAAGCCCCTGTGATATATCTTATCTGTGCCATATCATTATCATATCATCTCTAGATTAGATTATCTATGGACTCATTCTAGATTATTCCAGAAGGTTCTATGGCTAGAACATCCTAGAATGTTCTAGCAACTCTGACTCATTAGATATTACGCTTTACTCATTAGATATTACGCTTATGACTCGTATTACTCAGAATATGCTAGGCATTACTCAGATTCTACTTGGCATTACTCAGAATA
>JAYKXP010000176.1:0-87788 GCA_037176845.1 Paramarasmius palmivorus | reverse complement strand
GAAATCCTAGCTACATCCACCATACCAAAGTCAACGAAATTCACACTACGCCATATCAGACTTTGCCTCTTACTAAATTGGGGCTTCTTTGGCAAACGGATATCATATTGCACCGTAGCATTATCATTTCTACCTTCACAGAGCCCGCACAGGTATCAAGTGGTTCTTTCTATTTGGAATCACTGAGACCCACCAATTTTTTACAGCCTCATTCAGCAAGCTCTGATTGCATCATTCAACAAGCTCATCCTATATACGATCAACACCGGTGGCACTGGTCGACGTGTAGGACCGTAAACATATCTTTTCCAAAATGTATAATAAACCGTATCTGGTCACAGCCGTCGCCAAGGCCTTATTATCGTACTTCTCGTACGTCCTTGATCAATACAATACATAGCTACCTCTGCTGAAAAGTCTTGCTGAGGTCACGCTCCAACCCAACAGTCTCGTATTTTGGGCGATTACCTAAATCTGTGTTATTGTAAGAAATTGCGGCTAATGCTCCGAGTCCGTGGAGTTCGCTCTGATTTTTGAACCTCTCACACAGTGTTTATAACCTCTTTACTGTCATAACGTATGTCAAATTTTTTCTCTAGGTCATTGCGTAGTATTTCAATCTCGGCACTAAGCCTCAACTCAAGCTGTCCAAATTTTCCAATCAAGCTGAAGTTTACAGTGGAACTTGGAACGTTCAGAATAAGGAATACCACCGTTTCACATGGTCGAAATGAAATTCAAGGAACGCATGTAAGTAACGTTACTGACATGATGTCAGTGACATGTACGTAACATGTCAGTAACGCCCGTTACTGACATTCGAAAGTACTGAAAGGAAGTTGCGGTGTAATAATCTGAAAAATGACTAGAGAATGCTTTATGATGTGAGTAACATGTAAGTAACATGTAAGTAACATGTCAGTAACATGTCAGTAACAGTAAGTAATGTCAGTAACGTTACTTACATGCGTTACGTGAATTTTATAACGACCGTTTCACATACAGATGATATTGAACCCGTGAGTATGTTATCCATTGGGAGGCTGATTTGTTTTTGATCTGCCAGTTAGCAAAACTCGGGTCAAAGCAGAACGGGAGTTGACGAAGTAA
Source organism: Paramarasmius palmivorus (assembly GCA_037176845.1). Lineage (NCBI taxonomy): Eukaryota > Fungi > Basidiomycota > Agaricomycetes > Agaricales > Marasmiaceae > Paramarasmius > Paramarasmius palmivorus. The sequence continues at coordinate 86,678 of JAYKXP010000176.1, read as the reverse complement.
GTGACTCGATTGAGCTTTATAAATGGCTATTCATTGCGTTTGAAAGGAACCGACTCGAACAGTGAGACAAGTGGACCCATTGGGTTTATGATGGGCCACGATATTATGATGGCTTCCTGTTCAACGCAGCTGGTCTACCCAAATTTCAATGGCGCGAACTTCAAGTACCTCCAGGAGCATCATCTGCTTCAGAAGCAACACCAGGTCCACATCCATGATGGGTATATTCTTGAGCTGGAAGGACGAGAGCAGGGAATTGGAGCGCTCGAGCATTTGTGAGAGGGAGGTAATGAAAAACGACGAGTCGAACTCTGAGCCGTCGATGGGCACGTATTTGAATGTATATGACGTGAACACATTCATCCAAATCCATCATGAACGGGATGACATACCCATTAGAGGAGCTTCCTTGGGAGAAGCGCTGGTGAGCATTCGAATGTTGAAACCTGGGGACGCAAGCAAAGTCGCAGTGCTCGTGACCTCCAAGTATATTTACTGCTAACAAATAAAATTAAGAACGATGGAAGCAAAGATTTAAGAGGCCGAAGGAAGAAAATTCAAGTTGAACGGTTGGATCAATAGATGTAACACCTAGACGGAAAGAGAAGGATGCTATCAAATTCTAAAAAACGAATTTCTGAAGCAGTGCAAATCGAAACAGGTTTCGTATCTCCTAGTGGTCTCAAGCCAATGTCGACGCGATACAGGACCTACTGAGATATCGGGATTTTCTTAGAAACATGATGGTAGATATGTAGCATTGTGACTATACCTGACCTTGTTATGATAGTCCGTGATAGACCATCCTAACAACAGGGTTCGGGATGAAGAATATGGTGTCCGTCAAAGCTATGGCGGTGACATTATCAAAAGTAGAGCGCCATGCGGGCGAGATTTCTGAACCAAAGGACACGGTGCTTCATGAATGCTTGAATGCCCAACCAGCTTCATAGCACATCTGACTACTAGCCGCTGGTATGGCATTGGAATGTCGAGTCCTCGTTATTATGAGGCTGTATGGCGAGTATGCTCCAACGTATGCATCTATGTAAGAGCGCCGAAGATCAATTTTCGGTCGCTGCCTCGTGATGGACCAATGATAGACCGGCTATATTAAGGTTTGTACAGCGTTAACATCTACGAAGTAATACCAGCAGAGACGATGAGCGAGGGGAGTCGAGAAAAATAAACGTCGACGTACAATGCTCTGGATTTATATGTTCGACTCGAAAGACATTGCTAGTGGAGGTATGAACAGGTTACCAAGTCGCTGTGAGAAGCGATAACACACAGAGTACATCAAATTGTAGCAAGCGATTCTGGGAGCATGGATGAGCAACAAGCACGCTGCAAAACAACATGGAAACACACCTATCGCTGTCGTAATCGGAATCGTCAATCGAGGTATCAACCAGAATGGTGCGTATCAGGATATTGTTCGAAGGGATCAGAACACAATTGTCAACATGTGAGCACAAACTAGCGTGTAAAAGTGAGTAGAGGGGACGTGGTGGTAGCGAAGAAAGATTGGGAAGCCTATGCCGTAATCTGACAACGTGGTAGCAACGTGCTAGCCAGCGTGACCGGCCTTCTCGTATTCCTATCTTCACACCGCTAACGTAGAGAGAACTGATGCGAAGGTCGAATAAAAAGGGTGAAGGTCGGGGACAGGTGAGAGAGTAGTCGAGGATGAGAAAAGAGGAGTGTTGAGTGTTAAGAAGTGTTGACGGTTGCTCGAAATGGAAAATGAGTTGGCTTTGATAGTGCTTTGATTGTTGAACTTGAAGCTCGGACGTTAGGCTCAGACGTTGGGCTCAGACGTAAGATGAGGGGAGGAGGGAAAAAGAGTGAATATTCATTCCCATCAATCAAAACTAAATATGAGATTGTTTGTAAGTAAATAAAGTAAAATAGAAGTAAAACGTGTTTGAGTCAACTTGTCCATGTCAGAGATGATAATAAATATCCTGATCGTCATCTTGGTACGTCCACGCTAGCTTCTGGAATGACCATCGGTGACTCGGAACCTCAGAGGTGGGCTAAGCCTCGTATTGGAACCTACAATCTCGCATTGCGAGTGCGATATCGAATGCGGCGGCGACATTCGTGTCTTCCTGGCGCCACTAGCTCGTTCGGACCTTGAATCGGGAAAGGGGAGAATATGTAACATGGTTGAAATAGATCGTGTATGCGATTGGCGTATTGTCTGATGTAGTAGAGTCGAGAATGAAAAATGAAACATGTGTTGAAAATAGGGATGTAACGGGGAATTGAACAATGAAACAAGAATTGAATGAAAACTGAGAAATAGGAATGAAATTGAGATGCGGTGACAGCTGCGCCATGAGCTCGTTGAAGTTGATGGAAATGAGCACTACATCCCGTAATGATATGGCGTGTGATGTCGATGAGTACGGTAACGATTCCGTCCACACCGCTAGCCTGTTCAATATGATATTAGCGAAAAGGTAAGTGCATGCAGTCTTATCAAAGTTACTTCTCGCTTTTATTTGTTAAACCCGTTATTATTTGTTTTACCAATTGTATACATTGCGATCAACAACCATTATCTCATGTCAACTTTAATGCATAATACAAATGATCCCGGCTTTTTCACATATAGGAAAACGAATATTTGATCAAAAATTGCCTAGTTGCTAGGTAGTTCCCGCTGTGTTGCCGTTCCGGTTCGGGAACTGAGCTCACATACTATCCAAAACCCGCGCTAGAGGACCGCCCCCGCCCCGAGAGGCTGTTAGTGATCCTTTTCCCGAAATTGGATATCACGATAAATATACATAAGAGAGACAACTTGGGCACACCCATCATCAATCTGCAATGTCACCTCTTCTTTTGAACCTAGGAATCACCTGGGGAGCAAACCTGATAGGTATTCTCTTTGCAACAGGGTAACTTTACACCGCTTGGTACAACTCTATAAAGTGATCACTCAGATATACAGCTTATATGGTGTTACGTGTCTTCAAACATGGTCTTACTTCCGGAATTACAATGATCGAATCTCGCTTCGAATCATCGTGAGTGAGCGTTTTTGTCGTGGATTTTTCGGGATGTTGACGAACATATCAATACTAGGTTCTCGCATTGATGTACGATTCACCAAATGGGTTTTATCCCCACATTGACATCCGTCATGTACAGGGCCCTCGGGACAGCTGCTGAGATACTATCCATTCATGCGATATACTATCGACTAATTCTCAACTTTGGAATTCAAGCGCCTTTGAACACGAACATCTGGTTCGTAAACCCCTTCGTTTCACCTCGTACTACTCATGTCCTAAATTTCTCATTTGTGTAGGAGTGACATTGTGAGGAGTATCACTATCGATTAGAGTTTCCACAATCACTCAATCCGGACAGGCCAGAATACCAGTAACTTTACGATATATTCTCTTCCTTTCCTGTGGTCTCAAAATCCAGCATCAAGATGCTCAGGTCGCAACCGAATTCATCGTACACGCATTCTACGTGTGGCGAATTTATCGTCGTAGATCGCAATCCAATATTTAGTAAAATCGAATACTGACATGTTTCAGTCAGCTTCCAGAAAGACTGGATTACACCTACATTTGTGGTACGCCCCATCATGATTCCTTTACACAGTCCATATGCATTTCCCTTAACCAACTTTTACAGTGTGTACTAAAGGTCGCTGAAGTTGGTACGTACAATACCTCAAACTAACATCTGTCTAGTAACCCGAAATGCTCATTACGGATAGCTATATGCATCGGTACGTGCTCTACTTTCCTATTCAACGCCACACCCTCATCGTTCTTCAGTCGAAGCCGTTATCCTGCAAGTCAACAACCACCATCAACATCACCTCTGGGAACGTGCTAACGCCCATCCTCCCTCCCTACAGCACCAACAGACAAAATACGAATTCTTTCGAAGCACGTCGATCAAAGGCTACAATGGTGAATCATAGCGATCTATACCGCATATCGCATACCCAATGTCAACGAAACTCACATCACGTCATATCAGGCATTGACTCTTACCGGATTCGCGCTTCTGATGGCGAACGATATCATATGCACCGTAGCGTTATCGTTTTACCTCTACAAGAGCCGCACGGGTATCAAGAGGTACGCTATATTCCAATCACTGAGACCCCCAAGTTTATAACGGCCTTCATCAGCACTAATAGCATCATTAACAAGCTTATCTTATATACGATCAATACCGGAGCACTGACGACGTGAGTAAGCAACGTTACGTACCGTAACGTCTGAAATCTAATACCTTGAACCCAAATTGGTCATAGCATCGCCAGTGTTACTATCGTACTTTTCGTACGTCCTCATCCTCATCGCTACCCCCACTAAACTCAAACACTCCTCTACTCGTAGTTCACGCTCTAACCCAACAGTCTCGTCTTTTGGGCGATTTCACAAAACCTTTGTTATTGTAAGACAATTTGGTTACTCCGAATTCAACTCCGAGTGTACTGATTTCGAACCTCACTATCAGTGTTTATAACCTCTCTACTGTCAACGTGTGTCAGAGTCAGCTGTGATAGGTCTGGCGTAGTATTCATCTGGTCATCCAGCCTCAACTCAAGACGTCCAACATTCCAATCAGCTGAAGAAACAGTGGAACTTGGAACGTTCAGAATAAGGAATACCACTGTTTCAGATACAGACGATACTGAACCCGTGAGTGTGTTATCCATTGGGAGGCTAACTTGTTTTTGATCTACCAACTAGGACAACTCTGGTTCAAGCAGAGCAGGAGTTGAGGAAGTAAGTGGCTCGATTGATCCTTATAAATGAGTAGTCATTGCGTTTGAAAGGAACCGACTCGAATAGCGAGAAAAATGGACCCATTGGGTTTATGATGGGTCACGATATGATTATGGCTTCCTGTTCGATGCACCTGGCATACCCATGTTTCAGTGGCGCGAACTTCAAGTACCTCCAGAAGCAACACCAGGTCCACATCCTTGATGGGTATATTCCCGAGCTGGAAGGACGAGAGCAGGGAATTGGAGCGCTCGATCATTTGTGAGAGGGAGGTAATGAATCGACGAGTCGAAGTCTGAGATCCGAGATGTCGATGGGCACGTGTTTAAATGTATATGAGAGTATCTAGTGAAACGGAGATACGGTAACGCGAGCCGTGGCTGTTCCCGTACAGGGACATCGTCATCGATGTTTTTCCGGATACCAAATCGTGCTGACACCAGCATGGGAAACTGGGACAGACAAGCAATTTGAATGAACGTACTGAGTGTTGACTATGTGTCACCCACGCAAATGGGTAAATTTGAAAGATGGAAAGACTAGTTGGGGAATGCCCTGAGGTATTGGAGAACGATAAACGACGGAGATTGGGATTAGAGATGCTGAAGAACTCCACGAGCCTAGTCCCTTAATCAGCATGATACCTATCGAAGTAGACGTAGATCTCACCAGAGTATAGCCTTTCCTAGTCTCCCAAGTCAGACTCCAGATGGATTGCTGCTGAGTCATAGCTTTTACGTCGGGTCGGAGGGCAGCAATAAGCCTTTCCCACGAAAACAGACGAAGGAAGGATAGTGCTTCGATGTGATTGAGTGTTAACCTATCAACCGTCCTTCTGATACGATGGGATTCAGATAAGATACCCCATAATAGCGGCATAATTTCCGGTGGATCGATGGTAAGTATTGGCAAGCTCGTTTGGAGTCCTAAGGTAGCCGATGACATCCATCTTCCTCGAAACGCAACGCCAGTAGGGTATTGGATCGGGGTGACGTGTTGATAACACACTCCGTGAGGCGATGAGCTTATAAGAATATGTCTTGCCTGGTGGGTAAGGCGACAAGCGTTGAGCGGAATGATAATCGAGACGTACTTTGCAACAAATGGCCTCCCTCATCGAAAAAACAAAACATTGTTGGTCGTTTTGACTAGACGGTTCTAGCACATCACCAGCGAGACAGAAAAGTGTTGACGGAAGACTAGACGGTGAAAATTGAAGCAAGGACTCCAATTCCTTATTTAGTTACACACTTTGACCACAAAACGAAACAACCACCGCATTGATGGGGTGGTAACCTGGGTCGTTGCCATTCCATTGGCATGATCGAACTCGACCTGCCGGGGGTTCGATTCCCTTTCAATGCACTGTGGCATGCGATGTTGTGGGCTTTTTATTTGCTGGGCTTAACATTAACCCCGAGAGCATTCCATCCCATTTGCTTGAATCACGAACCACGGCATTAATGGGGTAGTGGTAACCTGGGTCGTTGCCATCTCCTTGGGATAATATAGCTCGACCCGCCGGGGGTTCGATTCCCTCTTAATGCAATACCAAGCGTTCCGCCATCTTTTTTGGTTTAGTTTTCCGTGGTTCGATAGGTAGATAGGAATTGTACGTGTAACATGAATAGTGATAGAGTGAGGAAGCGCAAAATGCGAGGAATACAATAGTACGGAAGAGAACGCGTCGCTTCTCGCTCCCCATCGTTTTTCATTCGACCAAGAACACCCCCAACACTTCGCTTCCTCCATCCATCGTTCCGTGACGTCTCTTGATATTTTGGTGGGTTGTTGCACTTTGGGTGCTGGTTCGAGGTTCGAGAGCGCAGGAAGCCTAGGTGTTTCGGTGATATGGACGGGTGGGTGTAAATTAGTTCTTCACTTTGGGTATGTATACGAAGGCCGAGTTCTAGTATCGATGATAAGCAAGCGATGTGGAGGAGAGGAAGTGGATACGTACTTTGGGCGCTGCAATTCCACCCTTCCCGAGTTCCGGAGGTAGACAGCCCCAGAGAAATAAAAGGCATATGTCTTAGAAGAAGAGACGAATACGGTGACCTGGCGTTGACGTTGAGTATGGTTAAGGAAGGGGAGGAGTCGTGTGTTCGACGTGGTCGTTTGGGTTCCGATCGATCGAGATTTCTTGCAGTTGTATACCGGTGAAATGGGTGGAAGTGATTGAAGTCTGATATGGAGCGTGTGCGGAAAGATAGGAAGGAGAGGCATGGGTACGCACTGTCTCTATTCATTGTTGTGGGATCCTCATGCATGCAAGAATGGGTAAAGCTCAGTCGGAGACGAGCATCTGCGAATGTAGGATGGGCTGTCAGATGAATGTGAGTGGGTCTGAGGACGGGAGTGAAAACAGCGTGTTGACGCGTTGACGTACCATTACCCATGCAACTCCACAGCGCACTTTTCCATGTTCGATGCCAAGCATTCCTGATAGCTAGAACACAAAGAGATAGGCGAAAGGAGCGGAGGAAAAGAACCGGGAATGTACCTCTAGCGGCTAGTAATGGGATGCGGACGTTGAATAGTCTGTCATAGTCTGAGCGCTAAGCGGTGTCTACGGTTGAAAGCGTTGACAGGGAGCCGGGACTCTGTCGTTGAATGTGAGTAAGACTGACGGCGGGGAGTCAAAGTCGCACAATAACGTACCATTAGCAATAACAGAGCATATCAAGTCGTAGCAGGCTGGGACAGAACAAAATGGAATTGTACCTCCGTCGTAGTAATCGGCATTGTCATTCCAGGTGTTCACCTAGACCCTGCGCGTCAAGCAGGAGAGCAAAAGAGAACGGATGGGCGAAGCTCACCATGTAGTGCAGAACTGAGAAACGAACAGACATGGTGGTAGCGAAAAAAAAAAAAAGAAAAGATTGCGAAGCCCGTGCCGTAATCTCACAACGTGTTGTCAACGTGACAGCCAACGTGACTGCCCTTCTTCCTTACCATCATGATCTCCTGCTTCTCCCTTCGCACCACAGTCTAGAACGTTCAGCCCTGTTGATGAGTGGCGAAATCAACTGAGTGAAGCCTCAGTGAGTCAAACGCATGAGTGGGAACTTTCATACCTTTATCATCGATAACCGAAAACACACAGATAGCATAGATCAGAAAGGAACCGCATTTCGGCAAGGAATCTGACCCCGCCTACGCTTGATGCTTGAGCTTGATGGACCATCGCCTCGTTACTAGTTCCCGCTCTGGTGTCGTTCCGGCTCATCCATGCACGGGAAGTACCAATATTTCCGCTCAACATCCAATACAATATGGAGCTATGTGGAGAATTTCAGCCACTTATATGCCGAGCGTATATATTGGTATTTCTCGCCTGATGAAATCCCGCGCTGAAGACTTCCCCGAAAGGCTGTTAGTGATCGTCTTCCCCATATTGGATAGCGCGGTATATAAAGCGAGGAATTGCGCACAACTATCACCAATCCTTTCTTCTCACAATGACGGCAATTCCTTTTGACCTAGGAATCACCTGGGGAGCAAACTTGATAGGTATCCTCTTTGCAACAGGGTAAAGTTGCGCTTGGTTCAACTCTACAAGGCGATCACTTATCACCAAATACGCAGGTTATATGGTGTTACATGTCTTCAAACATGGTCTTACTTCCAGAATTACAATGATCGAATCTCGCTTCGGATTATCGTGAGTGAACATTTTGTGTCGTGGATGTTTCGGGATCTTGACGAACATATCGATATATACTAGGTTCTCGCATTGATGTACGCTTCACCCAATGGCTTTATCCCCACATTGACATCCGTAATGTACAGGGCCCTCGGAACAGCTGCTGAGATACTATCCATTCATGCAGTATACTATCGACTAATTCTCAACTTTGGAATTCAAGCGCCTTTGAACACATATATCTGGTTCGTAAACCCCTTCTTTTCCCCTCGTAACCGTTGCTTACACCTTTCATTCGGGTAGGAGTGAAATTGTGAGGAGTCTAACTATTGATTAGAGTTGATACAATCACTCAATCTGGACAGGCCAGAATACCAGTTACTGTACGACACTTGCTCTTCCTTTCCTTTGGCCTCAAAATCAAGCATCAGAACACCTAGGTCGTAACCGAATTCATCGTACACTCATTCTACGTGTGGCGAATTTATCGTCGTATGCCGCGATTTAGTAACGAGTAAAATCGAAAATTGACGTGTTTCAGTTAGCTTCAAGAAGGATTGGATGACACCCGCAGTCGTGGTAGGCACTATCGTCTACATGGTCCATATGCGTGTCTCTTGACTATCCTTTACAGTGTACACTAAAAGTCGCTGAAATAGGTATGTGCGAGAAACTAGTATCTATCTAGTTATCGAAAGTGATCATTACGGATAGCCGTATGCATCGGTACGTGCTCTACACCCCTATTCAACGCCACACCCTCATCAATCCTCAGTCGAATCCATTATCCTGCATGTCAACAATCATCATCACCTCTGGGAATGCCCTAACACGATCCTCCATATAGCACCAGCAGACCGGACATGGAGGTTTTCGAAGCACTTCAATCAAAAGTTACAATGGTGAATCATAGCTATACCTCATACCCAACGTCAACGAGATTCATACTACGCCATATCAGACATTAACTGTGACTGGATTTGCGCTTCTCATAGCGAATGATATCATATGCACCGTAGCATTATCATACTACCTTTACAGGAGCCGCACGGGTATCAAGAGGTAGGCTATATTCCAATCATCGAGAGCCCCAAATTTATAGCGCCTCCATCAGCACTGATAGTCTCATTAACAAGCTCATCATGTATACGATCAATACCGGGGCATTGACGACGTGAGTAAGCGGCATGACGTTTGAGATCTAATAACCTGAATGGGTCACAGCATCGCTAGCATTACTATTGTGCTCTTCGTACGTCCTCATCCAAAGTCACCGTGCATCGCTACCTCCGCTGAACGATCCTCTAGTTCACGCTCCAACGCAACAGTCTCGTCTTTTGGGCGATTTCCCAAAACCTTTGTTATTGTAAGCTTTTTCGATTACTCCGAATTCCGACAAGGCCGAGTTTGCTGATTGCGAACCTCACCATCAGTGTTTATAACCTCACTACTGTCAACGTATGTCAAACTCAGCTATGATAAGTCTAGCGTAGTATTCATCTAGTCATCTAGCCTCAACTCAAGGCGTACAACCTTCCAGTCACCCGAACGTACAGTGAAACTCGTAACCTTCAGAGTAAGGAATACCGTCGCAGATACAGATAACGCTGAACCCGTGAGTGTGTTATCCATTGAGAGGCTGATATGTTTTCAATCTGCCAGTTAGCACAACTTGGGGCGAAGCAGAACGGGAGTTGAAGTAGTAAGCCACTCGACTAGGGAAGCGCCGTCAGTGCCGGCACATGACCTGGCTCGCTTCTAGGTGTGCACACCGATTCCATGGACAAAAACTCCTACCTAGGTATTGAATTTGTTGGTCAGGCCTTCAGCAACCACAATACCCTCGCTCATCAGCATTGGTTAGATACTTGATCACAGATTCCCAAGTCTAACAAGCAACCACAGGCGCAATATCGATTCATTATTCCGCTACCACAGCCGACAAACAACACATCATATATACCCCTTCCTTATCTCGGATCCCGCAGAATGTCCTACCAAAGACACGACTATCCTTTTGCAGAGGACAATCCAACTCTGTCACGGTACCCCAATAAGTCTGTACCCACAGATTTTGCTCCAACCACGATGCGTAATCCCAGCAAGACCTTTGGATATTTGGATCCCCAGAGTTGGATGAGAAAGTGGTGGGATGCCACTTGCTGAGGGATTTGAAGGAACACAGGGAGGTATCGCAGGTCTTGGGAGGTGCAAAGGGGCACATCTGGAGCCATACCGCAATGAGGACCAACACTTTCAGCAGCATACATCCGAATATCCAGCAACGACAACAGTGCGGAAAGTCACCCAATATCGTCGAGACAGTGTTCAATTGAACACGTCCGTTGGATATCTCCGACTCGTCAATCTACCCTACAGCCGTGCAGAGCAGCTTTTTCGATGCTTCTAACGCTGGTACCTCGAGTTCTCGATTGGATCGAATTCTTCAGACCATGCATGGAGGGCAGCGCTCTTTCACAATCCCCGTATACCGACAGCATCAGCGCATTCACAACCAACATCATCGAGTGCAAGTACCTTTGCAAAGCCGGCATTCCCATGTAGTTGATCACAGCGGCCATGCAGTATTCGTTTCTGGTCACCATTTCGTTGAACGTTCACTATCCCAGAGGAATTCCGAATTAGGCCTCGAAAGAAGTCTCATCCCGCCGGGTGAGCGAACGCAACCTTGTAAGTCCGCATAGTTGTCGTAATGAGCAAGATATCCCTAACGGTGGCTATGTATTCCCTGTTTGCATGTTCCGCAGGGCAGAAATTTCAACATTTACTCCGTTCTTGGTTAGATCTTTCGGAGCTACTCATCTTTCGACACTAGATGGGACCAGCAAGCTTGTGGCATGGATATCTGACTAATGGCGTCTATTGCTCCTCACCGATGATCAACATCCTTTCAAGCCTGGTACCTATATGGCACACAGTCGACTTCAACTGGACAAGTTACCGGGAGAATCATGTATGAGGGCGTGCGGCGAAGGGAAATAGCCGTCGTCGAGCGGTATTACCTCATGTGGCGACTCAATCAGCGTTTTCTGATCGGTCGTCTGAATGAACTGCGAATGGTTCGCGAAATCATACGGGAGGCATACGAGATCAACTTCCAGTTTGAGTTCCATGGATTGGACTCTATGCTTCAAAGAGAGAGGAGGGGCCTAGCAGGGAGCAAAGAAAGCGAGGCATTGGTGGCTATGTACAACCAGAGGCGTCAGTTGGCGATATCAGCTCGATGTTTCGTAGCAACCTCTGGTGGCAACCCAGCAGGTAGCAGCCTCCAAGTTCTATTGCCAAACCTTCTACGAGATATTTAACCGTCCACCGATCGCACCTCATGGTGATCCAGACCAACGCATTCACTTTCTTGTACCTTATGTATCAATTCTTGAAATCTACGATATCTAGTGTGCTATAACAATAGTTTTAGAGAGCATACTTTACAGAAACGCAACTTTTATCGTCCATGTACATCGATACACCGATTCACTCATAGGTACTAAATCCACTCGCCAGCTCCAAGATTATCTGCATTTCGCTTATAAGTTGAGCCTCAGACTCGGTTGAGATTCAATGTTACGTTGAAAAATTTCAAGTGGGCACCAATGCAACGCCGGCGCTCCCCTTGTTTGCTTTTATTTGAAAAAAAAATCAGTCACGTGAATAAGGAGCAGTAAGACCTGTGCGAGCCAGGTAATTTATCTTTATAAATGGCTAGTCATTTGTGTTTGAAAGGAACCGACTCAAATAGTGAGAAAAGTGGATCTATCGGGTTTCTAGTGTATTTCAGGGCTTTCAATTGCCAGAGTACCATGAATTAAAGTGATTGGCTTTCTCTTACGGTTATAACCTCCGCTTTTACTCCCTCAGTTCGATTGGCCTCGAATTTTGTTGAATAGCAGGCCTAAACCCATGCTTTTGAGCTCGGCTTGTTTATCGCCACATAAGGTAAGTGATGGCCCACTACGCCACAAATGGAGGTAAAACGTGTGGCTCAAACACGCTTTCAACGATTGTTCATCAAACGGTGCACGGACCATCTCAAGTGTGGCCCGAAACTTTTGTGGCCCTTTACGGGACACGGATGAGTATTTAATGGAGCGAGGATTTCAGCCCTCGCAAAACTAAATCGCCCACGACAACCAAATGCCTGTTACGGATAAAGAAACCGAAATGTGAGTAGCTCCTCAAACGAATTGAGCGTTCTCTTCACTGAATAAATCCAGCTCTCCGGAAGTAGAGGAGATTGAAACGGAATCAGACTCCGAATCCGAACCGAGTTCTGCGAAAACGAACACGGTGTCCACACCAAAGTCAGTACTCCCTTCCAGTCTTGTAATACCATACTCTTACCAAGCATTATAATATCGTTTTCATAGAACACTCAAACGAGCAGCCAGCTTCACACCACCTCCAAACGGAGGCACCAAGTTCAAACGTATTGATTCTGGAAGCGAAAGTGATACAGACACGGACAGTGAATCGGAATGCCCAGATACTGACACGGATGAAGCTCGCGCCGAAGCTACGAACACTTCTTCCATCAACACCACCAACACCACCAACACCACCTCGAACCCAGCTTCCCAATCACACATCTCCCAAAACATTCCGAGTCTCACTAAGAGATGTCAATGGAACATCTCCCCACCCGGCCAACCGTACAGACCCTGTAATGCCCTATACGTCGCTCGTGGTCGTCAACTCGGTGCACATATCAATAAAGCCCATCATGAAGAAGGAAACCCGTTTCAATGTCGATGGAAAGGGTGTACGAGCAAAGCGACGAGTCTGCATGATCATTTTAGGGCGGGACATGGACAGAGGTTGTTTGAATGCCCGACCTGTGGAGCGAAGCTTTCAAGGGATGATGCGTTGAAGAGGCATGAGCAGATGCAGAAGCATGGAAGGTTTTCTAGGCAGTAGAAGGAGTATTTCGATGTGCTCATCTCGTTTGGCTTGTGTATTATCGCCCTATTCCATTCCATTGAAACTCTATTATTACAACCCTTCAAACACGGAATATCAGGTGCAACCTACCAATCAATCGTATCCAAGGATTTCATATCCCACCAGCAACGGCATTTGCTCCGAGTCGTAAAGCAACACCAAATCATATGCCTTACGGGTATATCCTTAAACGTGACGAAAAGGATACTAATAGGACATCTCAAACGTTTGCCAAGCACTCCTGATCGTGACGCGATGAAAGTGGACAATACAACAATGGATGTGTACTTTTCTCCAGGTGATGTGGCCGGATACTCCAACGACGGCAAGGTAGGCACATCGTGCATGAGACTGATCCTGTTGAGGTTAGGTTCTCCCTGCTGGTAATCCACTGCAGATACCGAGCACGAGTGAATGGAGATGTGGTAATACGAGGTACGGTATTTCAAGTGATGGGATTGATGATACCACCGTGGACAGAAGCAAGAGATAGCAATGGCTTATGGGAGGTACAAGTTACTCCAAGGATAAATTCTCAGGTTACTACTGTACGCACTGCGCTGCATGTGTTGTTGTTAAAATCCTCTGGGCTCCTCATTTAAAATATTTAGCCTCCAGGAAAGTAATAAGTACATTTTGCAATCTTACATTTCAAAACCGAGTCACTCATACCCAAGCAAAACTTCACTCGTCGGATAATGCTCCACAATTTTAACCGCCATTCCTACATCCTGTAACGCCTTCAAGCGTCTCCAGTCCAGATTCTATGCATCTTCGGTCTCATCCACTAAATGCAAATACACAGACTCCAGCGGACTAGTCCCTTGTGAACGAGACTCGAGGAGTGTCTCAAAGGGATATTGACCATCTCCCCAGTCGGTACGAATCCATAGGACTATTGGCCTCAGCCGAGGCAGGAGCTGGGCGTTCGTGGAATTCAATGTCAACGCTTCAAGTAACTGGCTCGTTATGGTGACGATATGGGGATGGTTTCCTTTGTAGAACAGCTGAGATGTCGAAGATTCATCTGCACCTCGAACTTCAAATACCTCCAGGCGCGTCATCTGCTTCAAAAGCGAAACCAGGTCCACATCTTTGATTGGTATACTCTCGAGCCGGAAGGACGAGAGCGGGGAATTGGAACGCTCGAGCATTCGTGAAAGGGAGGTAATAAAAATCGACGAGTCGGAGTCTGGATCATAGATAAACATCCGTGCGGTCGTGGAGGACGTATATGCGAGATGTTCCAATGAAGGTAAGGTGATCGTATCGTGGATGACACTGATGGCATTGATGTCTACCTCGACCTTATATCCACCGCATATATTGAGCGTGAGCGAATGGAGATGCGGTAATACGAGACGCGGCTGTTCCTGGACATCCTCCTCGCTGTCGCTGCTATCGTCATCGTCTTCTTGCAAGATACCAAATCGTGCTGAAACTAGCGAGGGAAACTAGGACAGACAACGAATGGCCGTATTGTTGAATATGTATCCAACGTACAAGTGGGTGATTTGGGAAGAAGTAAAGGAGCTAGAAAGAGTACTCGGAAAAGGCCCTGGGGTATCGGAGAACCACAAACGACGTAGGTTGGGATTAGAGATGCCAAAGAACTCCACGAGCTCAGTTGCTTCATCAGCATAATCCGCATCAAAGTCGACGTCGATCTCGATGGAGTGTAGGTTTTCCCAAGAAAAAGGACGAAGGAGAGATAGTACTTCGACATGATTGAGTGATCACTCGTCGTCCGTGAATATGAATAGCGTGCTGATACGATGGGACTCAGATAAGATAGCCCTTAATAGCGGCAGAAGGTCCGGTGGATCGATGGTATTGGCAACATCAATTGGAGCCCCAAGGTAATGACATCTCCTTCGTTTTCGAAAGGCAAACAGTCGATCTGGAGAGTGACTTCGAGAGGTTCACTCCGAGAACGGTTTAGATGAAGTTCGAGGCGTCGGAGAATGCCGTTAGGGTATTGGAAGTATTCGGATCCCAGGAAAGTGATATGAGCGGAGATGGATGCCCATATGGCTGGCGTTGAGAGTGATACTGAGCGCCAGGTAGAGCATACCATACTTAGAGACATGGCTGGGGTGAAATCATTGTCTGTAATGCAGTTTATATCCACACTGCTGATGAAGATTTCTGTTAGGGCCTGTTCAGTAAACATTTCCTGCACAAATGTACTGGTATATTCTACCAACTTTGGTAACTACCAAGGACATTTTTTCCTGCCCCGAGTAGAAACCAAGGAAAAATCAGCGCCATTTTCTCGAATATACCAGGACAAAATATCCTGGACATTTTTACTGAACAGGCCCTTGGGATCTCTGGAGGAATGATTGCGCTGAACGTTGTATTGCCAAGTTTTTTTCGCATCTCGAGGGCGCAAAACTCACTGCATAGTTAGCAAAATCACATGGAGATTGACAGTACTCGTAAGTTGTCCAAGTCCTCGACCTTATATACTCGAAGATACTCGAAGCTACTTATCGGGAAACCGGATCGATCAAAACCTAAACTTCCATCAAGAACATGCATCATCGATAATCAATAGATAAGATGTCAAGTACAAAGATTGTGAACGCATTTATCAAATCAATCACGACCAAATCATACCAGTAACCTGCACCATTCCTCAGCGCTTCCATACCAATCACTCATACCCAAATAAAATCTTCCTCGTATCACTGTCAAGATTGTCCTGATCGAAATGCTGCACAAGTTTAACCGCTATTCCCCCTTCCTGCACCGCTTTCAGGCGTCTCTGATCGAAAGTCCACTTCGCATCCTGGTGTTCGTCCACCAGATGCAAATACGCAGATTCTAGTGGTCGATTCTTCGAGCCTGATTGACCGCCTATCCGAGACTCGAGGAACGCCTCGAGGGTAGGTCCATTTTTCCAGTGAGTATAAGTCCATAGGATGATTCGCCTCAACCGCGGTAAGAGTTGGTCTTTGTTAGAAGTCAACGTCAATGCCTCGAGCAATTGACTTGTCGCCATGACATCGCGACCAAAATCCCCATGAGGAGACTGCTGCTGTGTGGATCTACTCGCCTCTCGGAGCTCAAGTTCTTCTAAAAGCGGCATCTGCTTCAAAAGCGGCAGTATTTCGGCATCTTTTATTGGTATGCCCTCGAGGTGGAATGATGAGATTGAGGAGCTGGAACGTGCGAGCATGTGTAAGAGGGAGTTAACGAAAATCGACGACCCAGACTCTGGATCATAATTGGATACGATCTTGGCTGCAGCGCATGTATATGCCAGATGTTCCAAGGAAGGCAAAGTGAGCGCGTCGTGGATGATACTGGTGGTAGTGAGATCGGCCTCGGGTCGTGAGTATCCTTCCCGGATATCAAGCGTGAGTGAACGGAGATGCGGTAACACAAGATGTGTTTGTTCCTCGTTCTCGCTGCCCTCGTCATCTTCATCTCGTGATACACCGAATCGCGCGGAAATCAGCCCTGTGAAATGTGACAGGCAAAGAATGGACCTCCGGTTGAATGTGTGCCCAACACGTAGATGAGTGATTTGGGAAGAAGGAAAAGCGTCCGAGAGACGATTCGGAAAGGATCCTGGGGTGTCGGAGAACCATAAATGACAAAGATTGGGGTTGGAGATACCGAACACCTCGATGAGCTCGATTGTTTCATCCCTAGAGTTAACACCAAAAGGGAGTTTGAGCTCCACTGACTGCATATTTCCCCATGGGAACAGACGAAGGATGGAGAGTGCTTGAAGGTAATGAAGACTGAAAGTCTCATCTGTGAGAAGGGATATTCTTTTTGTACGGTGAGATTCGGATAGAATGGCTTTCAATAGGAGAAGGGGCTCGCGGGCGTCGATGACGTTGGCTGAGAGGTGGTCGATGACACGCTGTTCATCTTCGGGGACCCAATTGTCGATTTGCAAAGTAAGGTCAAGAAGCTCGCTCCGAGACCGGGCCAGGTGAAGTTCAAGTCGGGGCAAAAGGCCGGCAGGGTAATCTACATAGTCTGGGCCCAGTAAATTGATACGAGCGGATATGCGTGCCCAAATTGCTGATGCTGAGAGAGCTACCGAACGCCAGGTGGAGCAAACCGCACTCAACGACATGGCCACGGTAGGATTGCGGTCTGTGATGCCGTTTGTGTCCACAGCGTCCATGAAGATTTCGGCGAGGATTTCTGGAGGAATGTATAATCTGAAAAGTCTCTCATCAAAACGTTGCTTATCTTGGCGAATTTTGGTTGTTTACTCACGCCATGTTGGGGTTAGAGCGACACGCAGATGGGTATCATTGAACGACTCCCTATATATACCTCGAAGCTGCCGGTAATGACGTAACAGATCCATCACCGCAGCAAATTGATTCTGTAGGGAGAGTTCCCGATAAAGATGACATCGATGAGTCTGCCGAGCAAAAATCAAGAGCTTTACTGGCAAATTCCCTGTATGGAGATCTGGGCACTGTCCCGGCGAAATATTCTCTCGAAGACCGTTGAATTCATCCGCGAACTAAGTCCACATTGACGGCATCAATGTCTCACTGATTCTCGAGTGACCCCACTTGATCCTTCTGCACAAGCTCTTCGCTCTTGGAACATCAACGAAAAGGCGATATGAATCATATGATGCGTCTTGTCCCACGTACTGCATTCTACATACATAGAAAATCACCGTATTTCTTTGTGTAAAAAGCCTCCAGGTACTGTACATCGGTGTAATTGAGTTAACACCATCTATTTACACGATGGTAACGGTCCACAGCAGGCAATTCAAAAGTTCAAAAGTTCGAGGTTGCCGGGGTAGCCAAATTTGGTAAGGAGGCAGGCGATAGATAGATAGATATTTCCCGCAGTGCGTATTGAGTATATACTAAGTAAATACGTGCCACGGTTAATTATGCTTCCCACCGATAGTTCACCCATGAACGTGGTCTTTGACAGTAGAATTTACGTGTCTTTATACAACGAGGGAATGTAGGTAGTTTAATTACCATCTTGATATGCCCTTTTGAGCTGCCCTTAGTTAGTCGACAACTAGTATTGCGTTGTCAAGTTCTCAAGGCCGGATCGGTTCCCTTGAGCAGTTAAGCTCAATCACTTCAAGTCAATATATAGCTTTGGATTTGGTATTCATGAGTACGAATTTATGCTACATCTGAATACGCTGGAGGTGGATGGCTAGATGTACGAGACTCAGAAGTATTATATGTACCAGTAGTCGTAGATCGATGAGAACTTTTGCTAAAAGGTTGACTCCTAGTACTCTTTGTCGACACAGTTGTCCCGCCTCTCGATCCCATGAAAGGATCAGGCATAGGCGGTACGAGCTCCCGTCTGCGAGCGCGCCGTCGAAATGCCATAAAAGTGGCACTTCCTAACACAATTATAAATACGACACCTCCTACAACACTACCAGCTATTGCACCTGTGGGTGTACTGCGATCCCCTGACGCAGCTGAGTTCGTTTCAGGTAACGAGATAGCCGCAAGTAACACAGCGCTGGCGGCAAGCTGATTATCTGATTGAAAGGCTGATGACGGTGGCCCAGACCAGTATCCGTAGATGTTGCTGCCTGGTATGGTCGCATTTTTCAATATTGCATTGAACTGTAATCCGATTTAGAATGTATTACAGTCAATAATCAAGAATACGGCAGGTCTACCTGGACAGAAACGTAGCTCCCGATGTACGGTTGAAGACCCAAGGTCGAAGGGAGCCGCTCGTATGCCACACTCAAAGATCGAATGAAGTTCCCCTGAGCGGGAACAGTACCTATATCATGATGGTCTGTCATTATATACATAGACATCAGCCAATGTTGTTAAGGTGGATGTGCCTCCTGACTTACTCAACACGCCGCCCTCACTTTGCCAGTCGGCTACTCGAGTTGTCGAATCTTCAATAGCATTACGAGCTCTGCAATTCTGAGTCAGTGATTTTGATGTAACGCTACACGAAATATCCTACAATTTAGTCATCGAAGAGTTTCCTGTAATCGACATCAGGATGGACAATCCTTCGATCCAAAATCCCGTTTCTTCCGTAATGGGCGCATTGAAATTCGGTGTTGCACAGCCCTTCTGGATGTCAACGGTTTGAACTACTCCTTGGGTTCCGAACATGTTATTATGGATGAATGCTGATGATTTCATGGCGGCATCGAGGTAGGTCTGATTGGACGTTGATTCAACTAGTAATGCCGAAAGCCTAGTTTCATTTATAGGTCACCAGGATAAACAGCGACGAAAAATCGAGGCCACGTACACGAAGAAGAGACTGTATGAGCACGGTAAGCTAAGCTCTGGATATAAAGCGAGCGTCGAAGATCTAGACCTACCCGTTCATATGACCTGGAAAGGACGTATTCCGACTGGGATCCTTCC
Source organism: Paramarasmius palmivorus (assembly GCA_037176845.1). Lineage (NCBI taxonomy): Eukaryota > Fungi > Basidiomycota > Agaricomycetes > Agaricales > Marasmiaceae > Paramarasmius > Paramarasmius palmivorus. The sequence goes on along the minus strand of JAYKXP010000176.1, from coordinate 66,927 downwards.
GACTCCGGGCATAAGTAAGCTCATCACCGATAGTTATTCAATTCTCACATATACACCGCCGAAGGCCCTATGGCCAAGGTGAGCACGACAACCTTTCGGATTGTGTATCGAGTAGAGTAAGAGTAAAGACAAGGGTAAGTAAACCACGTCACCGTGGATTTATAGGTAATGGGTAGGTAAACATAGGTAAACAGATAAGAGATTAGATACAATGTAATCGGGCGTGCTACAATAGTGGAAACCCTGTAGACTAAGAATAACTTCTTGATATTCTGCAATTCGCAGCACAATACAGGATGTTCTGTCCTGTTTAATTCCCGAACATTATTCCAAACTTTCGCATCTCCCTCTTTCTTTCTTTTCTTCCAGCCCCTTTCCAATCCTTCTGCAACTCCCTGAGCACGACCTTGTTGCATCCCCACCTCCAAAGCGGTGTCCCAGAGCATACGGAACCAGAGTTCCTTATCGTCGGGGTCTTTTGCGCTGTCGAGAACATTGTACCCGATCCTCCGTAATCGGTCGTGGTCGAAGCTGAATTTGTCAACGATGATCTGGAAGATATTGATATCGGAAGATGTAATCATGTCATCTATGACAGAGAGAACCTGGCTGCTTGCAGGGAGCATGGAATTTCCCGAGATGGGAATCATTGGTGCGAGAAAGCAGAATCGATTCGAAGAAGTCAATAATATGGTACCTATATGCGTTTCTGTTACCTCGCCTCGCACGTCTCTCGTGGATCGAGTTGTCTAGATGCCTCAAGCGTGGGGGCACTCAGCGGTACATATTCATCCTTGTATTACCCATCAACAGCTGGACTAATCCTATGACCTGAATCATTCAAATTCATTGCAAGCTAATAGGACGACTCTTTGCTATGGAAACTGCTGGGCGTGTGCAACAATATTGGTTTTAAATATACCGAATGAATCGCTCAAATTTCAAGGCTATCATGAATGCCTTACACAGATGAGACCGATCCAGCTCCATATGAAAAAAAAAACCTACCCAGGTACCGCATTAATGGGGTAGTGGCAACTTGGGTCGTCGTCCCTGCACCATGTGCCGGGGGTTCGATTCCTCCTTAATGCAATGTATGTAGTTTGATGAATATTTTCCTATCGATTACCACATAAAGGAGATATAAACATTCTACCGTACAGTCACTCAATCGGGTTTTTCCCGATAACTCACAATCATTCAACGATTCCCGAGTCCTCTTAGGCCCTAATTCAATCAAACATCACGTTCTCCGCCGGAGAGATTCGATAGAGAGTGCCCAGGATATGATATTAAGGGTGTACTAACTGTGTCACTAAGACAAGTTGTTTAGTGACGATGAATGATAACAGAAATGATCATACCATATTCCATCTTCCCTAGCGTTGAGCGACACCGGAAAATTGTGAAGGTGAGGGGATATGTCGAAGAATGGATTAGCGAGTAATTTCGCAAGAACCCTAGGGCATTAAGGGCGTCGTTGTGAGTGTCGAGGATCATCGTGAGATGTGGAAGAACGACGTGAATGAGTTCCAGACAGCGGCTTGTCTAACAGCACGGTGCTGATGTACCGTTCGTTTCTGGTCAATTTCATGCATGTATCCAACTGTTCAGCGTCTACACGGTGTGATGGGTGATAAATGGAGAGGACGGAGCGAAAGTGAGTCGTATCTCTCGACGTTGCAGGTTCTAGCATCGGTTGGAAGTATGTCAGTGGAGAAGTGTGATGTATAGCGTTCCTGTGCAATTGTTTGGATCTGGGCGGCGCAGGGCTGTATTACATGGGGACCCTGGACATTGCGATAAGTGACGGTCGAGCGAAGCAGACAACAAACGTACCGAAGGGCCTGGCCGCTCACTGCTTGACTCAGCATCTTAGCAACCTCTCAGAGCCGATAGCGTACATGGCAAAGCTAAATACTACGAGGAACGGTGAGCTGAAAGCATGAAGAGGATGGGGTCCGAGACGCACCTCTTGTTCAGTAGAGCGAGGGATGTGAGTAATGGGTGTGGTAGGTTTGGTATCATGGAATTCCAGGTGCCTAGGAATGAGCCTGAGTCTATGTCGGAATAGTTACTGTGTTCTCTGTGGCGGAGGTGGGCTTCGCCCAGGCGGCTAGTGAAGGAGGTATGAGAATGGAGCCTCGATTACTATAGCTTCTCCATTCAAAGACTTTGGCGTTGGTTGAACTGGAAGCATGGCATAATGGGTAAGTGATTATTGTGCAGAGCATGATCAAGGTACATGAAAGGAGGCGCCTATTCCTCGTGTCTGGCTCAGCCGCTTCCCTTGAGAATGGCAACGGGGATGTCTACCGGAGACAGGGAACGATCAATGTCGAGGAACTCGAGCCAGGGTGTGAGTAACGAGTATCATGATATGGTGATTTGGTGTCGAAGGTCATCATTGTTTGCTGTTTCCAGGAGCGAGGTATATCCATGTGAGAGAAAAGGGATAGGTGAGCGGCTTGTGAGGCAATGGAAAGTTTGGACAGTACGATGAGGCGACGAGGGGGAGGCAGGAGAGACTGCATATGGATGTAAGTTAGAAGCGTACCATGTAATTCAACCTACTTCTCCTCTACACTTCCAACGGGAGTATTGAAGTCTACGGGTGTCTAGCGAACAGAATGATAAGAGTGTAGTCCTGTGGAGCCTGTGGGGTGACGGTCAATGGAAACAACATCAAAACTTACAGTGTTGGCCTGAAGAATGGATTGAACGATGAAGATGAAGGTGGTCAACGAAAAAGAAACCGACGACAGTTACGCGTACCCTCCACGTGTCAACTTCTGACGTCACCATTCCTGCTTCTCGTGGCTGGGCCGTTCCAGGCCGTTCCTGGATGGAACCGAATGCTGTTACTTACCTCCTTCACCTCTTCCCAATGTTCACTTCTTCTGCTGGATCCTGCGAAGGGTAGGTCATTCTATATACCCAAGTCCGTTCAAATAGCTACGGCGACAGATTAGGATGTGACATCGCGGGAAAATTCATGTCGATCCAGGACTCTGGGAGAAACTCTACTTCGAGGTCTGGGCTTCAGAGCGAATACGGGAATATCCTTTCTTATTCTGGTTTATCACATAGAATCAAGCGCTGTAAATACGTTTCTGGTTTTTAGTTTGGCATGCGGCAAGCACATGCATGTGGGCGCGCAATTTTGTACCTACAGAGTGGTCAGCTGAAGCTGATAACAATGCTGTGAGTGATGATCATTTCAACGCGATCAGCAACTAATTCTCACTCCGGGACAGGAATTTCGGGGGACAAAGAGCACCGTGACACATTCACGTCCGTTCTATTTCCCTTTGTTTCCGCTGCACTCTGGACTCTTCATACGACGTTCTGATCGACGCCCATGTTTTTGCTGTTCACCCTCGCTCGATTTGTCCCTTTACGGTATTGCTGTGAGATGCTGTAGCGTTCAAGGATATATTTTGTCCTCTCTTTGGCTTAGCTTTCCTGATACTCATCGCCGCTTCCTCTAGACGTCAATCCGAAAATACATGCTCCAGGAGTGCTGTGACTTTGTCGTTGACACCATCACCAATAATGTCGGCGGACATCAGGTCAATAGCCACGGTATTATTCACGGAGACCTTATCATTGGGCGTAATAACGAGGGCGCCGTAGCCAAGCGCACTATGTACGACCAGGTCAGTCATTCACAATGTTAACCCATCCAAGGCCGAATAGATGATATAGTTTCGTGAAGTTATTCTCGGCGATGTCATCATGTTGAAAGAGTTGCGCTCCGAAGACATTGATGCATATGATTGGGAATTTACAAGCACAGGAATCCTCGCTCGCCGCAAAGCTCGACGAACCATATACACTGTGGAGTTGGTGGACAGGGGAGCCCAATTGACCGCAATATCATATGAAGGCGAAGACGCGAATGATATGTGGGAGCAGGATTTTCATGAAATGTCACATACTAGGTATGTATTCGCGATCCATCGGGGACTGTCTCAAGGTGCGATTAAATCACTAGATCCCCAAACACGTTCCAGCTCTTCGCAATCAATCGATCAAATGTCCCAATGCTAATATTCCATGGTGGTTAGTATGATTTTCTCTCGTTGATCTCTGCCCTAAATCGTTTGTTCGGGCCTAGAGATGGTCCCTTTCAATGAAGATTTGTTAGAGGGACCATTTTGGCGCGAGGTCTATCTCTGCCAGCTGAAAGTGAGTTCAAAATTCGATGCGCACCATAAAACTCATAGTTCTGCAGGCTCAGGAGAAAGGCGAATCAAAGTATCGGCCACTATGGGTAGACATGAGAGGCAAATTGTATGGACTTCCTTATCAATTTGGACTACTTCGGGAGCGGATTCCAAACATCCCAGAGCTGATAAAGAACGTGTCCATGCTGAAGCCCGACAGCTCCTTCGAATTTTTTCGAAAGGTCGGGTCAAGGGCAGATCATTCCGTGCTCTGGACCGCAGCAGAGCGTCAGCGAGGGGGTACATATTCTACACCCGGAAGTTGGATATCCATTGTCTACTGCAGGAGTGCAATGGAGGCAGAGGCAACATGTTCACAATTTCCCCTTTTTTATCCAACATTTTACTGTGGACGGTGGCATCCAATGATAGCAACAATGATCGTAGTAGATGGGGGCCGTACGCGGTACGTACCAGTAGAGCTAATTATCGCCTACTCATCTCACCTAGGTTGCAGTCTTAAACTGGATCTCCGCGACAATTTGACAAGCATAGATTTTCACAACAAATCAATAGCAGCTATAAAATTCCGACTCAAGCTTGAACATTCATTTGACAAGATATGGTTGTCACAATCTTCGAAGATCTTTAATGAGCTCAATATCATCGATACTGACAAAGAGTGCTATTGTACGTGTTCATCTTGCAACTTCCTAGTGAATATCGCAAATCTCATGGTCAAATAGGGTTGTTTGAGCGTTGCTATTTCATTGAAATCAAGTCTCGTAGCGTTGCTTCCGAACTTGGTAACCCACTATATGAAGGTCACGTTTACCTATTCATCGAGCCACCTTCCATGTCATTGACAGAAGACAAGTCATGGCGTACTAAACCACATTTCTGGTCCCTCAATGAAACTGGAGAACCAAAAATGTCAGAAGAGGAGTGTGCTCGGTTATATCTTCCGGAGGTCACTGTAATGCGGCCCAACTCGGTACGCCATTATTGGCAAGAGGAAGTCTACAAGGCCATCGAAGAATGGCAAATCGCACGTGGATTCGACCCGAAGACCTCTGACTGGGCACAAAGTATGGGATACCCGGAGATGCAAGTCGTCGGTACAAGGAGACCGAATCGATTCGAAGAGGTTGTCGATGATACGCTGAACATGCCTGGATCCTGGAGGGAATAGCTCTGCTACTCAAGTACCACCATTTCTATTTTATCTATTCCGATGTTACCATGTATATATATGCGTCTTAGAGTTCTCGCCCATCGAGTATCCCGGAATTTGGAGCATCGATGTCTGTTCTGTATAATCTCTTATCAACTTCGAGCTGTTGTTCAAAAGGATTTTAAGCATCTCAACGACGCAACATTCAAAAATTTCGTTATTTGATCCGGGTACGGCTTGACATCGATAACTATAACACCTCCTGGTCGCCCTTGCATGTGCACGAACAAACACTTGGAATGAATCAACGAGACGTCACATCATAACCCGTATCTCCAGCTACCACAGCAATGGGGTAACCTGAGTCATTGCCATCAGTTTGTCCAAGCCGGGGATTTGATTCCCCTTTAATGCACTAGCTAACTCATCCATTTAGTGTGTATTTCTGGTTGATTTCGGGACAAAGTGCTACATTTTCCTGTCCTAGTGCGCTAATTCGAATCCACATATTGAATAACGGCAGCGTACAATGGCAAACGAGACCACATCACCGCTTCTCTAGCCCCGACATCACCTCACTAGAGTACATCAACAGATGTGATCTCTGTTCCCTCTTGTGTAATTTGTCCAATCAAAATTGCTGTGAAATGCTGCAGGGATAAAACGATATATGTTCTCTCTCCGGGAGCGACCAGTTGAAGATCAAGATGTCATTGAATGATTTTGATTTCGTCTCCGCGAAATGTAACAGGGTCCAGAGATGAAACCGTACATGAGAATTACTAAAATCTACAATCCTACAGAGAAACCTTAGAGTATGCATTCAAATATTCACCAAGTATTTCGGTTGGATTGTAGCGTTTTCCTGTTTCACTCCTATCACAATCGCCGCATGCCCCTCCGAGGGACCGCGAATCGTACATATCGCACAAAGCTCATATCATATATTTTCTTCCATTCCTGCGCTTCTATTCACTGTTACCCCCATCACGACTCCCCTACGCGTCACCCAAACATTCAAGATATGCTTCAAGACTGCCAAAATTTCGTCGCTGGTACAATTAGCAATACCATCGGCGGGCATCAGGTCAACAACCACGGAACGATCCATGGCAATGTTATCATTGGACATAGTACCGAGGGCACTGTGGCGAGACGTACTATGTACGATCAGGTGAGTGATGCAAAATATTCACTCGAGGCTGAATGCATGTATATACAGTTTCGTGAAGTGCTTCTTGGCGATGTTATCATGGTGAAAGAGTTAGGTTCGTTTTATAATCATGACTGGGAATTTACAAGTACTGGGATCCGGGCTTGCCACAAAGCTCGGCGAAATGTATACACTGTGCAGCTTGTGGGCAGCGAAGTCAGGTTCACTGAAATTCTATACAAAGGCGAAGTTGGAGATGCACATCATCTCTGGGAGAAGGATTTTGGGGAATTTTCAGTAGACAGGTATGCAGTAAGCGTTTGTGAAGGATATAGTGGGGGGGCTGATCAGCTTCCTAGATTGCCGAGCACGTTGCAGCTTTTTGCTATTAATCAATCGCAGTTCCCGATGTTGATATACCACGGTGGTAAGGTTCTTTTTCTCTCTTGTTGGTCTATGCTGACTGGTTTGGCCAGAATTGGTGCCTTGGGAGTGTGATGATCGCACAGACCCATTCTGGAAAGTAGTCTCCTTTCGGAAACTCCTGGTAAGTAACTGTTTGAATTTAGAGCTGTAGTATACTGACCAAAACTGTGCTGCCTCAGCACCAAGAAGGATGGCATGGTCAGAAGATATGGGTTGATATGCAAGGGAAGCTCACCCGAGGTTCGCGTATCTCGGGTGTAGTGAAGTTCTACCATCTCGTACCTTTATGGAGTGACGGTGTTCCGGAGGGGATAACGCATGTCCAGATGCTGGAACCCGACATTACCTTGCAATCTCTCCGAAGAATCGGGTCAAGAGCGGATTCTCACTTGCTATCAATGGCCGAAGCACGACGTCAATACAACCAATTCCCAAGTCTTGTTCACTACTGGTCGCATATTCAGGTCGGCACTGTTTACTCTAGTTCAACAATGGAGGCAGTTGCCAGGTGGCCGCAATTGCCACAATATTCCGTCGGATTCGAAGGAGGATTTCGGTCAATAGTGTCAACAATGACCAAAACTGATGACGGACGTATTCGGTACGTCGCCATTGAGGTTCGCCTAACTGGCTCATCCATTTGCAGCTTAGAGCTGAATCTCCGCGCACTGGAATCACGATACAAACAAACAGGGGGTGATTTCATCAATTACACTGTCACACCTTCATCATCACACAAGATATGGCTGTCACAATCCCCTAAAATCTTCAATGAGCTCAATGTTACAGATCCAGAGGAAGAGAGATACTGTACGTATTCCTGTCATTGTAGGTCTCTGGTTGACAAGCTCATAAGACAAGAGCAGCTACGTTTGAACCAATTTATGATGTTCGGATCGAACCCCGGACCAGGTCTGGAAGACGCAAACAGAGGATATCCAAGGATACGTTTGAAAGAATACGGGGTGTTGGGATCAAACCCCGGGCCAATTGAAAGGATACGTTTGAAAGAGTACGAAGTGTTTGGATCGAACCCCGGACCATGTATGTGATTCGCGAGCACGGGATATCCAAGGATAGATATTATTTCCGGGAGACACGCACAGAGGATGTCGAACCAGCGCCGGAGGCTCACCCCAAACCATCACACGTATATCTGTTCATTGAACCACCCTCCATCAAAGCGATAGAAAGCCTGGCATGGTCTAACAATTCATATTCTTGGTCTCTCGATGTAACTGGAGAACGCAAAGTGTCGGAAGAGGAGTGTTTTTGGTGGGATCTGCCGCTGATCTGGATGTCCGACGCATGCCTTGGCTACTGTACATGGCGCAAAGACGACTACACAGCTCTCGAAGAATTCCAAATCGCGCGTGGATTTGATCCTAAAACCTCTGATTGGGCACGGAGCATGGGGTTCCCAGAGATGGAAATCGTTAGGAAGTCGGAACGATTCAAAGAGGTCGATGTTACGGACATCGGGAAAATGAGCACGAGATTTACCTTGAAATAAATAGATTTCAGTGTTTTTTAGTCGTATAAATTGCGTGAAATGATTTCAAAGTATTTAAATGAAAGTAAATGAGAAATAAATGGCAAATAAATGAGAGAAAATGATTTCGGGCAATTTAAATGAAAGTAAATGAAAGTAAATGACATATAAATGAGAGAAAATGATTTCGGGCAATGTAAATGACGGTAAATGAAAGTAAATGGCAAATAAATGAGAGCAAATGATTTCGGGCAATGTAAATGACAGTAAATGACAGTAAATCAGACCTTGTTTTAAAGAAGACTATACATGCATTCAAGACGGACTATTAATTACACCTCGTCGTCTGATTCTACATCTGTATCATCGTAATCCTCGGGTACACCATCCAGACTACGGAGTGATACGCCAGATCGCACCGACTCATTATCATCATCCACGTCAATATCCGGCTGATCTCCCGCATCTCCCGCCTCTTCCACATCATCCAACATTTCACCTGTTGATGGGTCATACGTCGGTATAGGCTGGTCACCATGGCGAGCATCGTCCTCTAACCTGCGTGTTGCATCTCTTGTAGGGTGGCCTATACCGCCGCCGCGATATCGCATGAACATGTCGCGATCAACAAATCTAGCAAGAGTGTCAGTTTAGTATCGTACAAGGGTCAGGATACTCACATATTGACATTGTATGATCCCCAATCTTCTTCCTCGACTACGAACCTATCTTCATGAAACTCTTCAAACACGTGCGCTACTGAATCCTCAGGCAGTGAGCTATCCGTAACCTCTGAACTGAACACGGGAATGAGATGGGCTCCTCGTATGACATCCTGAGGATCCACAAAGCCAAACGAGTCAGGATCTGTTGCAGGTGGAAAGAATAATCGCGGAAGACGCTTCCTTTCCCAGCCCCATTTGTGATGCTTATCATATTGATACCATCGAACCCACAATACGTCCATCCTCTGCTCGTTCAGACCTTTGGAGAAACGTGTGTTGTTCATGACGTGAGCATGAAAGATTCCAATGACACGCCTGTAAAGATAAGGGTGCCCTTGCTCTTGTGCACTGCGTTCATCGGCCAAGATGATAACATCTGGATGGCGTCGGACGTTGATCAAATCTTGAGCCTTGCACATGTCGTACGCGGTGTAGTTGAATCGCATGCGCTTGTGGGTAAAGACTCGTCCTTGTCTGATGAGTAACTTGGGTATATCGCTGTCCTTGAGGTCTGTTCGTTGCTCTGGGGTGATTAACCGCTCGAGGAGATGTGTACGTAGTTTCCACTCAAAATCCTGGGATAAATTCGTCAATATACGAAGTAAAAGAGACGAGTTAGACATACCACGGTTGAAGGATCTTTATTGTAGTCGTCGAGCCAATTGTTGAGTCGCAGGAAACAGCGCTCCGTACTGCCAATCTGGTAGCGGTTATTGGCGTCTGATTTTGGCAAGGGCTCCACGTCAGGGATCATGTATCGATCCTTCTTCTTACGTCGAGTCGTCTTGAACTTGTGTTGCACAGAAAGCTTGTGCATGAGTCGCTGATTACGACCTTGTCTTGCTATCTGTGACACAAAGTTCTTCTTGTTTGTGTTGGGATACAACGCCTTCATTCGGACGTGTTCACGTTCGAACTAGAGGTAAAATCAATAAATCGTCCTCGAATACTGAGATTTTACTTACAGGTTTAGAGTCGTTGCCGCAGGGAACACCATAATACCTAGTGTTCGCAATTTGATGACCCAACGCGTGCATCTTGAACGTTGACAGGTTGAACTCCTTTCGCCGTCGGCCAGAATCGCCATCTCCTCCATTCTCCTTGGCATTGCGACGACGCTTCCGTGCTTCAGATGGCAACTCCAAGGTATCTATGTCCTTGGTGGCCTTCGCAAAGGCACGTAGTGACTTGCCCAGGTACCCTGTAACTTTCTCGAAGGTTGCAAGGGTAGAGTCCGTCTGTACACGCAGGTGGGCATAGCTATACCATGTTGCAAAGTCGAACAGAAGGTCCTGGACTATGGCATCCATCTTCTGCTCGAAAAGGCCTTCAAAGCACGGCATTGAACACTACTAAGTTATAAGTATGAGTTCCTGTTAAACGGAGAGTCGCCTACCTGTAAGAGGTCCTCATAGTCACGACAAGCGAATTTTTTGAGGGCAGATACGTCGTTTCGAAACCTACGTATCGTTCCGTTCCCAAATGTAGACACCTCCCGATAACTAGTCCTTGGTTAGCATATAATTCATTGGAGCCAAATGACACTTACCGCTCGTTCATTACTTGAATTTTCTCCTTCTTTATAGCGTACAGGCAGCGGCAGAGATGTCGAAATACATCCTCCCAGCGGCCGGTTACCTCATGCATGAGGTCGCCACAAAAGAGATTGTGGAAATCATCGTTCGCTTGACTCATAAGAGTCGAAAAAGGATTCTATGAAACGTATTAGCGGGCATCATAGGAATAAAAGAAAGGATATACCCTTGTAGGTACGCCAGACCATTCTGCGAGCTGCGCGTTAATGTCTTTGTTCTCCACTGCGTAGCCCTTCTTGTAGATGAGCTCTCGCACCCTCTCAACCTCATCCCTACGGTACTGAGTGTCTACACGTCGCTTGGTCTCTCGTCGACGCATGTCCGTTTTGGTACCGAGCTCCGAAATCTGTGACTTCTTGACAAGACACACGGGGCAAGGGCAGGCGGCGAGAAACTTGATGCTGGCCAAGATGACCCTGTAAAAATTGCGTTAGCGGAGTAGAAAGTACCAGTGGTATAGACGTACTTTTCTACATAGTCCGCCGTATGCGTAAAGAGACAAGGGAAAATGAGGCGGATGATACCATCAGCGCACTCTAGCAAGTATCCATGCAAATACGCATGAACGAATTCAGGTGACAGGAAGATCAGTCCCCAAATAAGCATGATCAGATCTCGTTTGCAGTGTCGCAGGATGCTGTCTGCGGGAACCTTGTTATCGAAATGCTCGCGGAACCATCCTTTGAACGAGTCTGGAAGCTAGAAAGGGATCAGCTGGACAGTCAATCTAATACAGTCTCCACACTTACAGAGGGAACGAATAGAATTGCGTTCATCGCATACATTGACGGCTGGAGACGTATGAACTGTGATAGATTCCCTAGGGTAGAATATCCAGGCCATAGCGATGCCGTTCCAAACTGGGTCAACAGAGTCGAGTCGGAGCCGTTCATGAGAGCGGCTATGATGACTTCATGCTCGTTATCCTTGGGGACACGGTTCATGACATCCATCTCCATCTCTAGCATGCGATCCGAAGTGTAGACCTCACCGTACACACGTTCGACTGGTGCGTCAGGGTGAGGTCGATAAAACTCTTTGAATGGCTTGAGGTGCATCGAGAAGAAGCCTGTATCGGCAAACTCTCCTCTGATGACTTCGAGAGGTTTACGATAGTAGATATTGTCGATTGTAAACTTGGGGGCTTCTGATTCCTTGATCTTGTAACCAGCACAAGGGACCGGTACATCGACATGACCAACGCACCAGCCATCACTAGCTACGAATGGTATGGCAGTAGTCGAATCTCTGGCCGGCTCAGAGGGCGTAGAGGATGGCGAGCCTAAAGTCGACGGGTCATTGTCCGGAATAACAGGCACTCCGGAGCGGTAAGCATCCAGGAGACGTTCCTGTTCTTGAAAACGGAATCCGGTGAGATGAGCAGGGTTGAAATCTGGCGCAAGGATGACATTGTGGACAAGCTGGTCCATTATCTTTGCGCCAGCACCCTTGGCAACGCGACAGACACCTAGGCACCAGCTCATCAAGTGAAAGATGGTGCTATTTTCGAATGGAGCGACAGGACCTGGCTCTTCGTCCAAGGAATCATGATCAGACTCGGACTCGGAAGAGCTGGGGCTTTCTGGGGATGGTGAAGAAGGCGGATCGTCTTGTGAACGCGTTACGCCATATATAGCTTCTGGGGATCGTTCAAACGTCGGTTGTACGTCGAAATTGCGTGAATCGGCCAAGTCGTCGATACCAAACTCTGGTTCACGGGATGGAAGGTTGAAACGGTGGACTCGGAAGACGCCAAATCGGTTTGGATTGGAGGCATAGAACAAGTTCTGGTTGGGGTGGCCTTCATCGCTCGGCTCGGACTGCTGTGACATCTGGGTGGATTGAGATTGTTGTGGGGATGGGGAATAATGTGGGGTATATTGCCGTTCTTCCTCTTCTACGGGTTCTGGTGATTCGTAGGTTTCCAGAAATGAAAATCCGGCTGAAAGATTGAACTCGCGGTAACGAGCTGGAAGCCTTGAGGTACGTATAGACGCTCTCCTGGCCACGGCTTCAAGCTCTATGGGCCCAGGATGGTCTGCCTCCTGAGATTCATCTGTCAGTAATGGGCTAAACGACGTGAACGAAAGACTAACCTCAATATAATTATCGACGTTAATCTCTTCCTCCCCCATCTCCATCTCCATCCCAATCTCCATCTCAATGTCCTCTATCTCCTCCAATGGTGCCGGCTGTACTAATCGCATGGGATTCGATTTGCATTGTCGGATATGAGTGTTGATAGATTTCCCCAGCTTGAATGTCCGGTCACAGTACGGACATTGAACGTCCGGTTGAGTCGTGTTCTTGCGTTTCTTGGCCATTGTACAGCGTAACGAACGTGAATGAATGAATGGATGCTGCGTTTGGCAGCCTGGATAACTGTTGGACCGTAAGCATAGTGTCCATAGCCTTTTTTTAATTTTAGGGATGAAAAAAAGAAGATACAGAGCCTTACAAGGCTCTGGAGTTTATTGGTTGAATATCATAAATGTTTTATGCATCTTTTATTGGTATATCTACGCTACTAGTATCGTACTAAGGGGAGGAAAGGGACTTACAGCTCTTTGATGGTGGTGGTAACAAGCAAGAAGTGAAAACTTCTAAGTCCTCGGCGCGCGGCAGGCTTGTGCTTGCAAATCTTGTGTTTGTTGAAGCACGTGCTTGTACAAACACAAGATTTGCAAGCACAAGCCTGCCGCGCGCGCTTTGGCAACAAGTTTTCACTTCTTGCTTGTTACCACCACCATCAACGACGACGGGGGCTCTTGCTCATCGTTCCTAGCGTAAGTTTCCTCCCTTTTCACTCCCTTTTCGTGTAGAATAGATAATCAATGTATATTACAACGAATAATGAGAGAAAAAACCCCCAAAAATCGTACATACCAATATAATGTCTCAGATTTAAAAAAAATTCCTAAGGTCAATGCTGACGCACCGTTCCAGGACACTGTGGTCTCGTCGTCGTTATGGATTTGGCGTCGTCGTCGCTATTGGACGTTTGTCAACTGCTAGATTTGGAGGCTGCTGTGGCAGCCGACTCTGTAGGACCTTTGTAAAGGACATGGTTAGCATATCCAAGAGTCCTTTTCAAAGGACACCGTTAAGTGCTTGGAAGATCTGTAGGCTATATTTTCCAGGATACGGCAGCTATAATCTCGAGGTTTTTGTCCAAAAAAGGCAAGAGCTTTGGGAGAAAGAAAGAGGCCGCTTTTTGGGTTCCAAAATAGGCAAGAGAGGGATTCCCAGGGTCTGGGTAACCCTAACAGGGTGTTCTAGGGCGCTTTTGGGCGCTTTTTTAGCGCTTTTTTCACAGGAAATATATTCCCACACTGCTGGCCACATCTGGGATGGTTCCCTGCTCCGCTTTTTGCTTCCCAAAATGGAAGGTGGTCTTCCCAGGGGCTGGGAAACCACTACTGGCCGCTTTTTGGGCGCTTTTGGGCGCTTTTTTGAGCGCTTTTTTAACAGGAAAGATATTCCCACACCTCCTGACATCATCTGACATGCCTCCTGATGCCTCCCTGCTCCGCTTTTTGCTTCCCAAAATGGAAGGTGCCCTTACCTCATTTTTTTCCACCTAAAATCAATGTATTGGGGGGCTATTGGGGCATGCTGGGGGACTATAAAAATCGCATTTTTGAGAGAATGTGTTCTAATATGTCCTAGAAGTATGCCCCTGCAATTGGAGAGCAGGGGAATGCAAAAAAAGCGGTCCAAATATGGTAATTCAGGAAAATGGCCTATTGGATCTTGGGCTACAGGCCAGATATTGACATGAGGTAAGTTGGAGGACCTAGATACATTAAATACAAGCCTGGGCATACCAAATAGTACATAGATTAGTGGGATAATGGTGCTTAAATATCAAAAATACTGAAAAACTCCGAAATTGGGGGAATAAAATTACAGGATGGGATGTAATGCAGCTAGGGCTTAGATAGTGTGAATCAGAGATGATATATATGTCCCCTTGCTTCGTTTACAATCCTGGAGGGCTAGCTATTTTTCCAGATTTACTACACTCAAATTCGCTTTTTTTAGACATTGGTAATACTGTATTACAGGGAATGATTGGAATAGGCTAATACTTGTTCATAACCCACTCTAGGGTGTACAGATGATGACTACATACTTGCCCAAGCACTCCTGTATGTGCAAGACCATGTTCAATCCAATGTATTGTACATGTATGTAATACACCCAGGAACTCATGAATAGCACCTCAGGGAAGCATCCCAGCACCAAGGGGAGTTCAGAATCGAGTTCAGGCACCCAAAATACACTTTCCTACTATGAAAGGACATTTTTTGAATACATCTGTATGTTGCTATATAAAAAATACATAAAAAATCGCATTTTTAGGGGTTTTTCTGTACTGGAGCATGGGGATTGCTCCTAAAATCACCAAAAGTGAATGAGAGACCTTTCACTATGCATAGAACAGGAATATCAATTGCCTCCATGGATCCCATGACAGGAACTCATATGCCAGATGCATCAATTCTCAAAAACCCTCCCCCCCTCCCACTGCATTATCAGAGGGCTTCAAGGATTGGTGGGGGGACTCTGGGAAACATCAGAATCGAATTCAGAGCACTCTAGAAGATAGAAAATGAGTCTGGGGTCAAGGAAATCCATTCACATTTGACTCCAATACATGTACATTTAGTTGAATGCTTAAGTGTATATGCAATGTATGTTAACTTGATGCATAAAACTTGTCAGATACATATCTCATGCTACAGTGATTGGATTTCCTTCAAACCTGGATGTATTCTTAACTGATTTTTCATCCTGAGATCGATTTTGAGGTCCCCCAAGCCCCCAGATCACTCCTTGCAATACTACATCCATAGTACATGTTTTCTGTAATTGTGCAGGAATTGATGCATCTGGCATATGAGTTCCTGTCATGGGATCCATGGAGGCAATTGATATTCCTGTTCTATGCATAGTGAAAGGTCTCTCATTCACTTTTGGTGATTTTAGGAGCAATCCCCATGCTCCAGTACAGAAAAACCCCTAAAAATGCGATTTTTTATGTATTTTTTATATAGCAACATACAGATGTATTCAAAAAATGTCCTTTCATAGTAGGAAAGTGTATTTTGGGTGCCTGAACTCGATTCTGAACTCCCCTTGGTGCTGGTATGCTTCCCTGAGGTGCTATTCATGAGTTCCTGGGTGTATTACATACATGTACAATACATTGGATTGAACATGGTCTTGCACATACAGGAGTGCTTGGGCAAGTATGTAGTCATCATCTGTACACCCTAGAGTGGGTTATGAACAAGTATTAGCCTATTCCAATCATTCCCTGTAATACAGTATTACCAATGTCTAAAAAAAGCGAATTTGAGTGTAGTAAATCTGGAAAAATAGCTAGCCCTCCAGGATTGTAAACGAAGCAAGGGGACATATATATCATCTCTGATTCACAATATCTAAGCCCTAGCTGCATTACATCCCATCCTGTAATTTTATTCCCCCAATTTCGGAGATTTTCAGTATTTTTGATATTTAAGCACCATTATCCCACTAATCTATGTACTATTTGGTATGCCCAGGCTTGTATTTAATGTATCTAGGTCCTCCAACTTACCTCATGTCAATATCTGGCCTGTAGCCCAAGATCCAATAGGCCATTTTCCTGAATTACCATATTTGGACCGCTTTTTTTGCATTCCCCTGCTCTCCAATTGCAGGGGCATACTTCTAGGACATATTAGAACACATTCTCTCAAAAATGCGATTTTTATAGTCCCCCAGCATGCCCCAATAGCCCCCCAATACATTGATTTTAGGTGGAAAAAAATGAGGTAAGGGCACCTTCCATTTTGGGAAGCAAAAAGCGGAGCAGGGAGGCATCAGGAGGCATGTCAGATGATGTCAGGAGGTGTGGGAATATCTTTCCTGTTAAAAAAGCGCTCAAAAAAGCGCCCAAAAGCGCCCAAAAAGCGGCCAGTAGTGGTTTCCCAGCCCCTGGGAAGACCACCTTCCATTTTGGGAAGCAAAAAGCGGAGCAGGGAACCATCCCAGATGTGGCCAGCAGTGTGGGAATATATTTCCTGTGAAAAAAGCGCTAAAAAAGCGCCCAAAAGCGCCCTAGAACACCCTGTTAGGGTTACCCAGACCCTGGGAATCCCTCTCTTGCCTATTTTGGAACCCAAAAAGCGGCCTCTTTCTTTCTCCCAAAGCTCTTGCCTTTTTTGGACAAAAACCTCGAGATTATAGCTGCCGTATCCTGGAAAATATAGCCTACAGATCTTCCAAGCACTTAACGGTGTCCTTTGTAAAGGTACCATGGATAGCTTAACCATGTCCTTTGTAAAGGTCCTACAAAGGCGGGTGGCTGTGGATAGGGGAGGATATGAGAGTGAGGAAGATGAAGGAGGTATGTACACTTCTACTCTGTCAGTCTCAACCATCTAACGCGTCAAATCATAGATGAAGGCTTCATTAACGACGGTGATGATGACGAAGGCCAAACGTTGAATTATCACGCCCTAGACGTCGCCCTGGATAACCAACACAACAACTCAGACCACGACTCACTATTTTCCGGAGACGATGAAGACGTTCACTCGGAACACGATTCCCTCTTTTCCGAAGACGATCAAGACATAGAAATGGGTTGTATGGCTGAGGTGGATAAGAGGAACGTAAGAGGTACTACTGCCGATGAACCGGAAGACGACTATGCCAAATATCAGGCCAGAGAAGTCTGGATTGTCAAGTGCAAGGTATTTGGTCTTTCTTTCAGCGCAATAATGTCTATCTAACGGTGTGCTAGCGGTACAAAGAGGAATACGTTACATCGTTCCTCGAACGCTACTGCAAGAAACATCCTGAAGACACCACTTTCCTATCCTTCCAAACCGTATCTCGCGGCTGTGGGTACGTCTTGGTGCATACCCGTGATGCTGCCAAGGCTGCAGCAGCTATTCACGGTTGCGCCTTCTTACGACGAAAGCGAGGAACCAATACCCAAGGAGTCGACATGGTACTCATTACTGACCCAGTGGATATTGCGCGCACACTGTCCGGCATATCCAGCGTTACTGAATCACTCGTTGGAGCTCGTAAAAACCCCAATTTTCCGTACTTCAAATCCTACCAATGGGTCAGGCTGGGTCCCACGGAAAAGCCGAATAAGAAGAAGCCTAAAACCCCCAGGAAACCCACTCGTGCTCAGAGCTTTGAACCAGCCGAGCCAGAGCCTGGGTTACCGCTGTACTATGACGATCCGGCTCTGATCCTCGACATCGACGACCGCGCCGTCACCATTATTTTCATTCCTCGAGTTCCAGCTACTAGATACGACGAAACGTTGAAAACTCGATGCCCAAAGGACCATGTACCTTTGGTTCAGAGTCTCGTCTTCGAATCTCAGTCGTCTTGGCACCAGGATGGTGTAAAATACGCCTGGGATCACACACTGTATCCAAGGATCCCTAAAACTCCGTCTCCCTTCCCATCCTACCCTGCAGGTCACTTTGAGCATGGGATGAGGGTCGAGATAGTTGATATTTCGATGATCAAACCGTTAGGACGTCTGCCAAACGCTCGAGAAGGCAGGATTCTTTTCGATTGTACGCACTCTGCCATTTCCGCCAACTTCCCTGCCATAGACGACTGGCGTTTCGACCTTGGTGATCTTGTTCGTGCGCCAAACGGACAGGAAGGTCTAGTTGTCTCCCATTCCAGCTCTGGGCCTGTCGTCGACTATCACGATCCTATACCCGACGAAGGTCCAGGAAACAACATTGATTTTCTGAGTACGCATGCGACTATCCGTGTCGGGGAGCAGAGCTTTGGGTGGAAGCTCCAGAAGCTTTGGTTTGTTGGTGACTGTGTACGTCACATATCTGGTGTTGAAGGCTTCGTCGTCAGCCTCTCCGAAGATCGCGTTACCGTTAAGGATAGCCGTGTAGAGCTCAACTACGACTTTTCCGGTCATACCAACTCTTTCCGTCTGGCCAATCGACAACAACACGCTCGCGGATACACCTTACGTCGCGAGCCTGAGGCATACCACAGTACACCTTGGATGGAAGCTGCTGTCATTGGTCCTCATCAAGTGACTGATGACAAGCAGTGGGATCGTTTTCGCGAGGACTGGAACCAGAACCTTGCTTTACGTCGTATTCCTCAGCAGGTGTTCGTTCTAGAACACTGGGAGGCGACGGAGAGGTTGAAAAAGGCGCACACAGGAATGATTCCTTGGAAAGGTCATCGCGTGCTCATCTCTGGCAAGAAATGTCAAGACAAGGGACATATCGCTACCGTCTACGATGTTCACATCAACCAGCCGACAAATAGCGGGTTGGCTGTCACCGTAGAGTCTCAGGTCGTGGGTAGACTGAGCCAGCATTCAAAGATGGACTATGATGATATCGTCGATGAATTGTAAGTTTTTCTTTCCTATATTATCTATCAGTTATTAATAGAGCTTACAGCTGGCAGCTCCCACTCCATCTCGTCGAAAGGCCGATGAACAAGGTGTTCATGCCGAAGCGTAATGGCTATTGGCATCCGAACACCTATCACATCGCCCCTGTACGCTCTACAACTCCTCCAGTTCGTATTCGTCGTGGTGTTCGTGAATCCTCAGAGGAGTACTGTCCTGCATGGGACCCTTCTCATAGGTTCGATGATGAGGAGCCAACTGTGGAGTCTATAGCGATGGTTCAACCAACTCCTCTCTGGAAGCTGCTGATACGACATCCAAGCCAGGCTTGGCTCTACAACTCCGAGAACAACAAGGATCTCTGGTTCAAGGCGCGGATCAATGGAACGATTGGCACTCGAAAGTTTTCCGGCAAGGTCGATAATGTTTGTGTTGTCACAGCCCACGATAACAGCTCTAGGAATGCTGTGGTGGATTACTACAAAAAACAGCACGAGATTCCCCCCGACGTTCAGGTAGAACCTGTGCACCCTGTCGCCAACACTCGTGATCCGATCTTCATCTTTTGTGGCGAACACGCCAACACTGTAGCATATCGACACGCCTCTGCGAAAGACGGTGACGAGTTGTTCCTTTACGGATATGCGATCTTGATGTCAGAGAGGGTTATAGATTTTCATTCCAAGCTAAAGTTTTTACCGTCGGACGCCTGCGTTCTTCACGTCACGAACGATATTAGAGAGACCTTACAGAAACAATTCAATGCTCGTCGTAGATAATCATGTATCGCTATCATTACTGTAGTCTTACATCGTGTATTTCTTGCAAGCTGTATTTCTTGACACGAATATGACCTCGTTCTTCGTATCCACCCCTTGTGGGTGTCTGGCCTTTGGGACCAGAGATAAGAGTAGCGCCCAAGGCGTTTAATCTACCCAAATAGGTAAGCACACGTTCCACGTCCGTCGATGCTTCTATTGATAACAGGCACGTGTTCTGACTAGGGCAACTTTGGGAGCCCCAAAAGACGCGCTGTCACGGTGAGTAACGCTTTCCCTCTTGCTTTCCTACCACCACCATCCTTTCCCCATGTCTTCGAAGCAAACGGTTGCTAAATCTTCTACACATACAGTTACACGCGTTTCCACAAGCAAACGAACCAAGTCTCCAGTTCAATCATCGAAGGCCAAACGACAACGCATAGACCCAACGTCAGACGCGTCGAATAAGGAAAGCAGTGATGAAGATGATAGAGAGACAGAGATAATGGAAGAAGAAGACGTCAACGTTGATAAACCGAGCAAGAAGGGTGGTAAGCGTCGGAAGGCTATCGAGGTGGTATTGAAACAGGTCGTCGCAAAGGCTCGGCGCAAAGGGGATAAGTCGTGAGTTCAGTACCTTGTTCTTCTATTACCCCGTACTCAGGGAATCTCTAGCGACGAAGTCGATGGTTTGATAAACGCTACCGACCACCTCATCCGTGCATCACAACTCATGGTTAGGGGGATCGACCCATGGATGTCTATTACATACGTTGTAGGAGTTTGGCAAGCCAGTACCAACAACTTTGAGCCACACGTTGCTATCGAAGAAAACCTGTGAGTGTTGTACATGTTTGAATCGTGTACTGTCAACTGATGTATCTCTAGCTCTACGAAGGAGACAGAACGCATAAAAACAGCTGCTAGGGAGCTCCAGCGGTATTGCCCGTTCCTTATGGACTTTCTCTTTGTGGCAAACAGACATAAATGCTTCCAAGAGTACGATACACTACTCAAATTAGTAAGTTGCCGCACTTTCTCTTCTATTGGTATCGCAATGATTCGTACGAGCAGATGGCACCTGTAGAGGCACCTGCCATACATCAACACCTGTTAGTTAACATTGGAAGAGGATACATCATGAACGTTAACTGGCATACCCAGAAAGGGCTATAAAGGGAAATATCACAATGGGCACAGCGCGACTTGTGATCACCTGACTTCGGGTATACTAGCAAAATGCACGTTACCGAAGGGAGTCGAACGCGCGTTGCGGGTGGGTCACATAATATGATCTCACATCACACGCACAACCAACTGAGCCATTGATCCGTATATACGTACCCTTTTTCCTTGAACATATCCCCTCATCTTGACCATGTTTTAAAATACTATTTTTTTGATCCCATTTGACTTGCCAAAAATGGTATCAACACTTTCGTACCTATGCTAAACAAATAGAATCGAAAATTGTCCAAAAATGGAAGTAGCTAGGGATGGTAACTAGATGCAAAGCAAGAAAAAAACACAAGCGTGTTAAAAAAAACAAGCCCTACATCTACAGTTTCTATCAGGTTAGATTTCCAGACTCTCCATAGCCCAAAGTAAATACTCAGCGTCGTCCACAGCCGCCTTGTAAGCGCGTAGGTGTTTGGCCTTCCTTTGCTGCTCACGAGGAGTCCCCTCAGGAAGAGTCTGTACAGCGTCCTTCCACCAACAAAGAGCGGCTACAATACTGGCGACCCCATTGGCACCAGTCTTGTACAGCTCCGGCCACTCATCCCGGCTAACGATCTCTCTCTCAGCAGACCGGGAGAGCCGAGCTTTCCCTTCAACGTATTGCTCGTTATCAATACGCCACTGAGGCTGCAAGGATCGATACCAGCGCACAAACTCGCGGCTAAATATCTCCAAGCCAGGCAGATGGATAGAACCGTCGGCAAGGAAAAAAATGGGTCGGTAGGTGGGGCGACGAGCTCGAGCGATCCAGTCCCCGATCTCTGTAGGACGGTCGACAGCAGACAACCTGTCGTTGGAGTATTGGGGCAAGAAGCCATTCTTCTTTTCTAGGCCGAGAAATGCGAGGAGGACAGAACGCAGCTTGTGGTTGATACGGACGTCCCTGGCGAGCTCCATGATTTTGACGACGTAATCTTCCGTACGAGCGGCCCTAGGAATCTCCACCTCGTAGTTGTGAGAGTCAAACCCTAGCTCTACTCGTGAGGTTTTAGCAGGTTCTCCGCGTTGGCAACCCGCATCCTTCAGGCGTCGTTTGGAAACTCCGCAGGCCTGAGGGGACGGTGTGGAGGTGCGACCTAACCCGCTATCCTCGTCTTCACTCTTGAAGAATAAGGGCAGCGTGTCCTCCTCAGACTTCAAAGACTCCTCGACATCTTGCTCCTCCTTGAGGCGCATAGGACTCACAGAGGATTTGTTCCTCTGAGGAAGAACAACGCCGGCAAAGGTAGAACGACGAGCGGATGATGATGAAGCCAAAGATCTATTGTGGCCTTTGTAGGTCTTCTTAGGCGGTGAGCGCTCTGGGGAAGAAAGGAGATCTATGTCGATAGGCGAAGACGCCCGGCCCGAGGAAGAGGCACCGTCAAACTGCCCCATTCTTTTAGCAGGCAGTGGGGAAGGAGGAGGAGAAGAAGCCATGGAAACAGAGGAAGAAATGGGCGATGGAGGTGGTGATGAGGTGAAAGAAGGTGGTGGTGGGGAAGGGAAAACAGGGGAAAGGGGCCTATCCTGAACAGGCTTTTTACCCTTGGACCCAGAACCCGCGAGCAATTGACGTTTCTGCTGGTTCGTGAGAGAAGGCTTGAACTTGGAAGCACCAGGGACGGAAGACCGACCACCGCCAGGAGCAGACGTCTTCTTGGAAGATGAAGTAGCGCTGGCCTTGTTGGAAGCTGGGGCGGGGTTGAAATATTTGGAATGAGTGAGTTGAGTGGAACGAGTGTCGGAAGTTGAGGCAGAAGTTGAATGGGAACTTTTAGTGAAAGAGGAATTGGTTGGAGTGGGACGGTTGGATGAAGAGGCAGCTACAGAGCTGCGTTTGGACGTCTGCCCTGAAGCGGTTACATCCGCGGCAGTCTCAGCAGGCAGGCTGGACACAGGCACAGGCGCTGCCAGAGAGCCATCCACTCTATCATGACAGACTTCATCCCCTACCAGGGAAGCTAGTGACGGCCCTGGATTCTGAAGAGCCATCGCTACGCAATCCTCTGGGGCTATAAAAACCGTCAGCCGAAAGATATAAGTAAATCAATGGGGACACGCACAGAAAGCCCTCTGCAAATACGCCGCGAAAGCAGGTACAACGCATTTCTGATACACAACCCGGTTGGCGAAACCGAAATTGAGTGGTTTCGGATCCTTGGTCTCTCCAGAATGGCAGCTGACGATCCCGGCGAACACTATGGTCAGATCAAATACCCAACTATGTGAACCAGCAGATTGCTCACCTGATCATGTTCAATCTCCCGTTATCCGCAGGTTCAGGACCTCCGGCGATCAGGGTACAGTGCCAACCAGTAGCTTCCGTAATCCCAGCCAGTAGGGGGTCAATAAAGGCAGCAATCCTTTCAATGCAGCTAAGGTTGTATGTGAGTAAACCATCTGACGGGTCTGGTCGAAACACGTACCGTTGTCGGGATTCAGGATCTGTGGCAGCCTGGGCTTTTTGTTCCTTTTCCCATTGACGAACTCGCTCGTCGTGCTCCTTCTTTGCCATAATGAAGTACTTGTCTTGATCTTCCTTCTTGAGTGCACCAAATTCCGTTCGGATCAGGTTTTGGCGAACACGAAGGTAGGCGTTCTCTCCTGAAAAGAAATTAGAGAGGAACAAGTCATCTGAAAGCAATAATCATGTACCTTTCTTGTGCTCTGCCTTTTTCCCTTCCCCTTCCGCTTCCTTCTTCATCTCCGCGATCTTTGCCTGAAGCTTCTCCTCTATAGCCTTTGCGTTCATCTTCGCGTAGACCTGCCAAGCTGGTCGACGACGACCTGGACTAGCCTTGACACCTCGGAGCGCAGCAGTTAGCTCAGCGAGGGCATCTGGATCCTTGTCGTCCCGATGCTTTGGGTTGTTGTAACGATAGCTGAACCAACGTTGGATTTGCTGGTAGGTGCGAAACGAGAAGAAGAAGAAGCGTGACGTAACAATGAAACAAAGTCAGTGACTCATGACACAGGGTTGAATCGTGTTGAATTCTCACCTTCACTTTCATCGCCTCCGCATCCTTCAAACGCTGGAATTCCGCCAACAAGTCTTCGTAGGCCTCGTCGCTCATCCCTTCAGCCTGAGTAGGCTCGGCCAGCTCAGGATAAGGCTGGTTGTCGTCCACTGCCGCAAGTTCTTCTTCAGAAGGCTGATAATCCTGCGGCTTCGTGACTGGGAAGCGCAACAAGAACCGACGAATGATGTCTGCGACGTGTTCAGGGCCAACACCGTCCTTGTGAGCATTGTCATAGCCTGCACGTTCCCTTTCGAGAAACGCCAGCTGAACGCCTTTGAAGGATCCTGGGTTGGGCATAGCAATGGCAGAGGCTGTTAAGAGGCAGATCAGGGCTTGAGAAGGCATGATTGGGGGGACAATCCGACGTACTTTTGGTATTGGAACTGTCAATGAGGAGAAGGATATCGTTTGCGGGGGGGCAAGGATGGTTATTTCTCATAAGTGAGTCCCTTTTTGTGTTCTCACCTTTTCTCACCTTGTTCTTACCTTTTAACCCGTCACTTACCGACGCACCCTATTTTCAGGACTGCCAATCGCCGATTTGAGTGACATGATTGGCTCAGAACAATACACCTCGGCAACATTGCAACAGCTCTACTGATGGATGATACAACGCCGACACCACCTTTGCTATTTCAAAGGACACCATACAGCTGCAAGACCGACCTTGCGACTATCAGGCATCGGCCTTCCGATTTCCGGTGCCAAGAGCAGCTGATTTTGCGCAGTTGACTCGCCAGAACTTGAAGGGACCGTACCAAGGTTGGATCTGACTTTGTGCTATTCAAGCTTGTCCTCATGCAGTCTTTTTACAGGATATACGCGTATTCGGGGCCTATCGCCTCAAGACCACTTTATGCTTTGCCCTCAATCCCCCATTCGACGCTCACATTCCTGCCCGTATCGATAGCGAAACCAGCGCCTGATTTGCTGAACATCCCAGGTGAGCGCGTGTCTCTGCTAATCTAAGGGCCAGAAAGCTTACCTCGATCCTAGCCTTTTGGGCTTCCTGACGACGGCAATACTCGGCAAGCTGTTGGTCGTATTCCTGCTGACTCAGTCCCTCGCGTTCTGGAGGCTTATCCAGGATTATCTCTGAGCGGTCCAGAGCCTCCTGTTCCGCCGCAGAGGAACCTGAGACGCGAAAGTTCGCGTAGAAACGTTCCACCACCTCGTTGCTATACTCGGCGCGTGTACCCGCACCACACGATTCCAAATAATCGTGGACTTTGCCCTGCACAAAGGTTTTCTCTACCCCTTTGGAATTATCACGGTTTGACATGGCTAGACAACAGATAAGCAAGAAATGGGCGAACAAGGGTTTCAACGCTTCACCTTTCCAAGGATTAGGGTCGTTGTGCAAAGGCCAAGGGGAAGGTGAGGACCCTTTTAGTGTCCTTACCTTTATCCGCGTTCTTACCGTTTAACCCGTCGCTTGTTCTTCCACAGCATGATTGCACCACCTTACAGCGCGTCCAAATCGGCCGTTTCCCTTAATTGGGCATGCGTAGACCACAACAGTCGGCCGAAACGCCCTGTTATCCGACTTTGCGAACGCGTTTGACTGCGCACCTATCCTCAATTTCCAACCCCAGCACCCTTTTCTCTGAACAACGGTACCGTTCGCCAAGGCACCCTTCTCTAGAACAGTTCTTTGAACTTCTATCTTCCGATTTCACCGGTTCAGGCTCAAGATCGGCAGCGATCCACACGCATCTTAAACATCTGGAACTTCAAGAAAGCCCCAAACTCTTTTCCTTTCTTACTTTCACAATATGAGCTCTCAAAACCCCACCACCACATCATCTCCTGCTGCAGCTACCCAAAGTATGTGCTCTTGAATTCAACGCCCCAACCTGACGCTCATGAACTCTTGTGCTACCTCAGCAACCCAGACAGCCCCGGTCGCACCAGGTACATTTTCAACGTCTATTTTGGACGTATCTAATCTTTTTCAGGTTCATTGACGCGCGAAATCGTTCTCAACCTTCCCGGTGCGTTTCTCGGCAGACCTAACTGGCTCGCCTACTGATTTTTGGCATCAGGCTGGCGTATCACCACCACCATCACGACCACGGTGGAGAGCCTGGTTCCAGGAACGACGCAAAACGTCGGCACGGTTATTCCCCTCAATTTGCCCACCACCGCCGCCATCGACAACGCCAATAACGCGGCACCGTCTGGCGCACCACACCCAGACACTTTGACACCGCGACCAGGCACGGAGCTTCACACGAAGTTCTACGTGGTGTTCCGAGGACTGCAAGTAGGCATCTTCTACGATTGGTGAGTTCACCCTACCTCTACGGCGCGCTAGCTTCTAAGAGAAATATTGGTAGGCACACCGAGGCTCAACAACAGGTCCTTGGGGTTCCTCACAACTGTTACCACCTGTACCCCAGTTGGCACCAAGCTCACCATGCTTACACGGAAGCCTACAACGGCCGGCTCCCTGGACGTCAAGTGCGGGTCATTCAACCTCCGGAACCCATGAGCATTGACTTGGACAGCGAAGAAGAATCGGACGGTGAAGAATCGGGCCAAGATGGCGGCATGGATGATCCCGTAAGAGGCGCTGAAGGGTCCGAGGAAGACAACCACTCCATGTAAAAACATACCTTAGCCAACGTAGACTGCGGCGTCAGTGTTTTTCTGTCTGTATGGCTACCCTGTATTGAATTGTATCGTCCTCAATACCAATAACGAGCGTTCTTACAAGACCGACCTTTGGTGTACACCGACACTTCGAGTCAAAGGAGCCATGTGTTACAGTCCACAAAATACCCGGTCCCCATCAGAAATATCAGAAACATCAGATTTCTGGAGGCAGTGTATCGCGTAAACTCCAGCATAGTCTAGATTGTTCCAACTCATAGTCAAAGAAACAGCCTGTACACGCTAGGGATACAGCAGTGTTCGGTCTAGGGTATCCTAAAGAAACTCCCCAGTAAGAGTACAATCTAATACATGTTCATGTCTTCCTCGGTAACCTCCTTGTCCAGACCTTTTCCATCTACCCAATTTCTCCACGGTTGTCGCTGATGCCTGAGTCTCCTTGCCTGATATAGTTCGTCCAAATCCTCTCCCATGACACCCATAGACATCCCATCCAAGCAACACAATATACGAGTAACACGCCGTGACAGCGTTTGACTTCTCTGCCACTCCTTTTGAAAACCACTCCCAAACTGACGCAGGATATCAGAGGATACTCTGTCGATGCCGCCCTGCATAGCAGTAAACACTAGTTGATGATAGTCGAGGGGGGAATCCGATGTACGAGACGATTGATACCAGGCAAGGACGGCGGTGCAGATGTTATCGAGATGTCTGGATACACAGGACCCAGTTTCCTTGTTCAAGCCGTGTTCGAGACGTCTGAGTTTGCCT
Organism: Paramarasmius palmivorus; assembly: GCA_037176845.1. Taxonomy (NCBI): domain Eukaryota; kingdom Fungi; phylum Basidiomycota; class Agaricomycetes; order Agaricales; family Marasmiaceae; genus Paramarasmius; species Paramarasmius palmivorus. The sequence continues at coordinate 39,385 of JAYKXP010000176.1, read as the reverse complement.
ACCGCATCCCTGACCAAAAAATAGACCATGAGCAACTAAATGAGTCCAAAACCATTACCACTCACTCGTATCCAGAAGCCCACGCTGCCTGCTTCACTTCCTTGGTATGTTGCTTCTCTTCAGTAGCCTGCCGTTCTTCTCTCTTCGCAATACGAACAGTTTGTCTACCGGATATATGAGCGATTAGCGAGCGTAGTGTTGGACGCTCTCTTACTCACTCTGAGAGTCGTTGTCGTTCTTTTTGTGCCTTGCGGAGCTCTCGCTTTCTGGCGAGGATGGCATCGCGATTCCTATTCCCCGCTGTCAGAGAGGATCAAGGAAAACCTGTAACGCACGTACTTCTCATAATGTCGAGCTGATTTAGCCCTTTCGGCCTCCTTCTTTGCACGACGACTGCAATAGATTTTCGTGCGCGGCATAGTAGTGGTTGATAAATAAGATAAAAGGGGCAAGTCGACTCCGAGTCACAGCGTCTGTTTTGACGCCGATACAGCGTCTGTTTTGGCGCCGATGTAGGTAGAAGATACTACGCTGACACCTTAAGGCCTTATCCTGTGAGCTTGAATGATCTTGGAATAGAATAAAATGCTTAAGAAAGGTACCAAAGGGCATAACAATCTTAATCTAGGGGGGAAATGGTAAGAACATACCCAACTAGTCGATACGAGGTCTAGTTCTTAAGCAAAAATATAGACTATCGTTTCTACCAAAAGTGGTTGTTCTCACCTTTTCAACAAACATCGTTTTACTCTAAACTGTTTAATACATGTCTCAGTATCTATTTTATTATATAGCCCAAGTGTCTAGTTGAATACCAAAGAATACACGAGAAATAGATTCCCATAGATATAGATAGATACTCGTTTCAAAACACATTTTTCTTCAAGAACAGAGTCCTTAGAAGTCCACAGACAATGCTGAGATAGGTACCAAATAGGAAAAAGAACTCCGCAGCAGATAGATATTGTAGGGTATGTTAGGTTGTACATTCTGGACACTAGATAACTATTTAAGCACGACCACGTCGGAACATTGCCAAAGCTTCCTTCTGAGAAGACGAGACTAGGATATCCTCTACCTTGATGTGTTCGAGATATTCCATGCCTATCCGGCCCATGAGACCTTCTCTATGAATAGGGATCGGTGTCTCGCCTACGAAAAATGGATATAACGTACCTCTGACATACACCAGGCTCAGCTCCAGCCAATACCACAAACCAATCCTCCTTATGAGTAGGATGAGAGAGATAGGCGATCAGCCCAGAACTTTCTACGGCAGACCAAGCTTTTCTTGCGGCATCGAAGGTCGCGTAACCTTGAACTATAGCGCCTTTTGCACCAGTGTAAACCGGTCCAGCCCCAAGCGCCCTGTAGAAGTTAATGATGAGCAATGATTCAGTTAGACACGAGGTTCCAGTACTCACCAATCCTGAAAGACACCGCTAACTCCATTTTTGCCAAACAGTATGACATAACCCCCAGCAGGCTTATTCTTCGATTTCTTCTGGGGAGTACGAGGGGTCTGAGGAGTTGACGGTGCCAAGCGAGGAGGAAAGGAAGACCTAGGGGCTGTCGGGGTGCTAGTGGGTGTGGACTCCCGAACTCGTTGGGTTCGCGTTTGGCTACTGGAAGGTTGAGGAGTGGCAGACCTCTGGGAGCGAGAGGATGATGTTGTTCCTCGAGACGGAGTTGCCGTGGGTGATCGCACCTGTCTGATCAACTCGTCTGTTTCAGGATCGTCGTACATGCTGTCGTCGTCGTCGTCGTCAGAAACGGTAACAGCATCCCTTGGTTGCTCGGCTGTCAGATGCTAGTTAGATCGGTAATGCAGATCTGACTATTTATTTCTTACCGTACAACTCTTCAACCAATGCCGCAGCCCGCTGCGACTCCCTCAAGTGAGCCTCTGCTTCTACTAGGAAGTAATTCATTCGCCCATGATGCCAATGAACGCCTATACGATTTATGTCAGTTAAAGGACGTCAAAGATAAAAAGAACGTGGTCACGGTTGAGAGCTTCTCTGAGGCCGACAGCTGCCATGTATTGAATTGCGGAAGATCACTGATCGCTGATAAGAAGGGTTTCAATGAAAGCGTCAAAAAAATGGCACATGACAGGTGACAGGTAACCCGTGACATGTAACACCCTTCTCAACCTTTCCCTTTCTCAACATTGGGCGCAACCACGACGTTTCCTCTGCTGCCGTCCAGAACATTCACCACTTTCTACAACACTACCTTCCACAATTATACCCTCTGCCATACGTACTCGCCACTCCGATATACGCCATCTCTAGAATTTCAACATTCTCCAAGAGTATGAGTTTCCAATCGTGATCGCAAGTCGAGAGCGACAGCGGGCGTTTCATGCGCTTGCAACCCGGGCAGCGGATAATCGGGAATGGGGAGAGGGTTGGAGTATTTAGAGGACCACAAGGGTTCTAATCCCACATAGAGGTAAGCACTTTCCTTGGTACCAACGTTTTGAACCTTTGAAATCGCACCTATCCCGCTTCAACCCCCTGGAGCGGGACTCACGCTTCTAACCCCAGGAGCCAGGTGTCGAGGTCAAGGCTTACGGGCTAGCGCTTCCAACCCCGGGAGCCGTTTCAATCCCCCGGAACTGCCCTTCTTTCTTACGTTCTGCACCCCAGACCGGTCCTGATCCTTTTTTTCCGCTTTTAGCTTGTCATTACCACAAGACTACCGTACCATGGTTTCGGTAAGAGAGCACATCCACCTGCGTTCGTTACCTGCTGACTTATCGCTACAAGAAGCCTAGGACGAGGCTCCAGCCTTACGTCCTTATACCGACCCTCGCCTCTGTCAACTTTCCTTCTCTCGTGCAAGATGCGGAGCGGCAAGAACCCGATTTAACTCTGGAGCAGGATCTTGGTCCCAATCCCCCAAGCTTGGAGGATCTTTTTGGTGGTGATATCTTGAGCGACATGAGGTACGTGCTGCCATTGTGGAGTACTAGGAACGTCGTTGCTAACGGTGATACTAGCGAAGAGGAAGGCGAGTTCTCGCTCGCAGGCAACTCCGATGATGGAGACCGCAGCAGCGACGGTGATTACGATCCGAGCCCACGCTACAAGCAAGCCAAGAGGTCGAAAACCAAGACGCCGACTCCACCGTTGGTCGCAACAGCGCCTGTCTCATCCCCACCGTCTAAGTTGCACACCGCGTCTACGAGTGCTCCTCCGGCGATGAAGAATGTGGGCCAGAAGGCATCCAACGCACGTCGCCGTGCAAAACGCAAACGTCAGAAGGCTCAGTCTTATTCCTTGTGGGGTGCTGAGCCTTCTTTACATGCGCAACAACACGTCGTGAAACAAGCACATCCCATTTCCGTGGCTTTTTCAACGTCCGATTTGGAAGCCGCCAAAGGAGCACACACCGGGAAACCAGGCTCTAAGAAGATGCTTTTGGATGCCACAAAATCTTACACCCTGTCTGAGTTGGATGACCTGGGGTTTCGACATATCCGGTGGGACGGGATGTGAGTCTTCTTCCTTGCCCCCACGACGAAAAACTGAATCATTTGTTTAGTACCCCTTGCCCGATTGTAGACCGTGAAGGGCGCGTTATCAGCGTTCTGTGTGGGAGGCCACGGTCCGACGACTATGTGTCCGCTATGGACGCCGTGTTTCAAGCCATCACGGAGGAAGGTAATAACCATGTGTCTCCCAGTGAAGGAGCACACCGCCGCGGGATGTTTCGCGCCTATAATGTCGGTGTAGCCATGGGAATGGGGTCTGCATCTCCCATTTCCTTGGATAACAAGGAGATGAGCCCCGTACTTGATAGGTAAGAGGTTAACAGTACATCTCACAAAGGTTACTCACCTCATGCTAGGTTAGTTGCTCATCCAGGTGTCAGGAGGCTGGCGGCGTACCACAATGGTAAGTTAAGCGTTCCGAAAGCTCCTGCGTGCTAAAGGTTTTGCCAGCGGCTTTCTCTCTCTGGGCTCCACGCCTTCATGGTGAATACCAGGTGGTCATCGACGACATGTATCGCGAGAAGCCTTCCTTGCGTCGCAACTTTCCGGGTGTGTTTTCAGCGGCCACGTTCAACTTCGGGGGCGATGTTTGGACGTTCAAGCACCGGGATCATTTCAATTGGGCTTATGGATGGTGTTTTGTTACTGCTTTAGGCCAATTTGACCACCGTGTGGGTGGTCAGTTGGTGCTATGGGAGCTGAAGTTAGTCGTGGATTTCCCACATGGTGCTACCATAGCAATACCTTCTGCTGCCATCACTCACTCCAACCTACCGGTGGCCCAAGGTAAGAATCCGACGTTCTTTGCGTGAAATGGAGCTCTCACAAACTTTCCAGGTAGTCAACGCGTGTCCTTTACGCAGTACACAGCAGGGGCGATCTTTCGCTGGAGAGAGAATGGATTTCGTACCGAGAAGCAGTTGAAGGAGGATGATGAGAAGAGCTATCGGGATGCTATGTTAAAGAAAGACACCGCCCACATGAATCGCATGTCCTTGTACTCTACATTAGAAGAACTTCGCGCCGTACTGTAGCTTGTCGATCTCGTTTTAGTTTCCAAGTTATATTACCTAATCACTTTTTTCTTTGGTCGCGTACAATGAAGAACCGCAAGAGAATCAAGAAGAACACTTCGCATCAGCGCTTGGAAGTCGGCTTTGATCACGAAATTGTCCGTAGTAGGGAGGAGACTTTGACGAAGGCGGGATCGGTTCGCGTCGTACATTCATCCCCGGCCAAGGGAAGGTCTCAATGGAACCAGGCGACTCAGTGGACTCAATGGCCTGAACAAGCCAACTCGAATCAAGTGAGCCATTTGGCAAACGAGGATGAATACTCCGGGGTGTGGGAGGATATTCCTTTGGCTGAGGAGCTCGCAAAGGGACCGACGGTTGGAAAAAAGAGAAAGAACAAGAGTTGGCGAGCGGTGTGTGGTACCTTTTTCCTTTTTCCATGGCTGAAAAGCTTACTTATCCCCAGAAAAGGCCTAACAAGTACTGGAAGACGTGTTTCCGAGAAGTTTTCCTGTCGGAGCTTCTACGCTCAAAGGGACGCGGAGACTCCCTGCACGCGGAAGGTTGCGCGGACTGTCGAGGCTTCGATCCTAGCGGAGAGAAGCGAGACGATCGAGTAGCTAGGTATCGGTGCGAGGACTGCTTTGGCTGGGATCTGGTCTGTAAAAGGTGCTGCTTGAAAAGACACCAGCGCAACCCCTTTCACGTCATTCAGGTGTGTGTTGTTTTGCAAGAGAAGTGTTTTACGCGCTGATATTGTGTTGATTTTAGCAGTGGAATGGGGACCATTTTCAGAAGACATCCCTCAAAGAGCTGGGGCACAAGATTCAATTAAATCATTCCAGCAACACCTGTCCTCAGGGAAAGCCTGGCCATTCCAAGCTGTTGGTTCTTCACACGAACGGTATCCATAGGGTCAACCTCGTCTTCTGTGGTTGCCCACAGCGAGGTTCGGAACAGTACATTCAGCTTCTTCGATGTGGGCTTTACCCCGCTACATGCACGAACGGCCGAATTACAACCGTGGCCACCTTCTCATTCCTGGAATCTCTCCATATCAACTCTTTTACCACGAACGGTTCGACTTACGACTTTTATCGAGGGCTTGAGAAGCAGACGGACAACGCGCGGTTGAACATTCCGAAATCGCGTTATCGTCCGCTTTTGCGTATGATCAGGCAATGGAGGCACTTGAAGATGCTCATCTGGAGTGGTTTGGGACATGATTCATCCGGAATTCCAGAGAAAGAGGCTGGAGAAGGCCGGTTGGTGTTGCAGTGTCCATCATGTCCTCATCCGGGGAAAAACCTGCCACCTGGTTGGGAATTAGATCCTAAAAGGTGAGGCGCGTCTCCTCATCACACCGTACCTTAATCGGCTGATGATATCTTCAGGTTCCTATATAGATTATGCCTGTGTTTGGATGCCAATTTCCGGCTGAAGGAACAGCTCGTTTCCTCTCATTCTCGAGACCCGCCTTTAAATGAAGGCATGGGGTATTTTGTCAAGCGGGCGCCTTATGAGGAGTTCTGCCTCCAGGGTGATGCGGAAGACGAGGTATGTTCATTTCCTTTATCAAGGCAGTTTTATGAGGCGGTCCTAACGGGTTGTGTGATCTCTGGGATAGATTAGTAACTGCGTTTCGCTCGCCGCGCTGGCAAAGCAAAATACCAAGTTTTCCAAGGGTCTGCGCTACACGGGGGTTGGAGGGGTTGCATGTGGCCGTAGTGATATGTTCGTGAGGCTGTGTAACTTGCACAAAGGGGAGAGGTAAGCATTTGCTCCCATTCACCAAGGTTTGCCCAGCCCTAACGTCACAGAATAGGTATAGATGTATGGATTGGGTGTTTGGCAAAGCGCTCCGCGATTTCTTACTCCTTCTGGAGCTGTTGGTTATCTACGACATAGCCTGTCAATGGTTCTTGCACCTCTTTGATAGGATGAAAGATCATTGGCCGAAAATCCTGCATTTCGATATGCATACCACGCCTGGAATAGGGAAATTACATGAGCCTGGTCACCGACAGGAGGACCATGAGCAGTATTCCCTGAACTTCATACCTGGAGCTGGTCAAACGGACGGAGAATCCCTGGAGCGTTTGTGGGGCGAACACAACAATCTGGGGAATGCCACGAAGACCATGGGCCCTGGTTCTAGGGAGGATTACGTGGATTCCAAGGTGGGAGGCTGGAATTGGGACAAATACGTGGGCATGGGTAAGTTTTATGTTCGTCGCTGAAACACGCCTTGTGATCATATATACAGGTGCATCCCTTTGTAAACGCTATCGAGAGGCCACAAAAGACCATCAGCGATTCAGCTCAGAGCACGAAGGGTTGACCTCAAACCTCCCAGATACTCTAGTCGAGGAGTGGTCAGAGATGTGTTTACGATGGGAAAACGCACCTCATCCTAAGAAAGACATACCCAACCCCTATAGGATCAGGGAGGAGTGTGAGTCCCTTGTCTTGATTCCTATTGCATGGTTTCTGAAATCTATCCAACAGTTATGAGTGAAGAGAAAGCCCTGCAGGAGCTGGAGCTGGAAGAGGAAAATAGGCTGGCAAAAGGGGGCACGCATTACCATGCTGTGTCAAGTGCCGGCTTCATAGTCATGGGTTTAGAGATGCGTAACGTACAGTGAGTTCTTGGTACCAGCTCAAGACGCCCGTGCTTATTCGAAATACGGAATAGAGACGACCTGCTGCAACGGCTAAAAGAGCTGAAGAACGATCCCACTACAAGGCAAAAGAAGAAGGTCGAGGAACTGCGTGTCTCTTTGGGAAAGCTTTTCAACACATACGAACAGCTCATGCCTATCTACATGCCCGGTCTTGTCCAATATCTCGAAGACATCGACCAGCGCGAGGACTCCTCTGACGTCGACCCCGCCGATATCAAGATATGGCTACCTTCAGACATTCCCGCCGAAGATAGACATCGCGTGTGCCATCCCAATATTGCAGCAGTGGAGGCTAGGTTGGAAGTGGCTCGGTGCCATGATGCACTCCATGGCATTAGGCACACTCTCAGAATCAAGAGCCGGATGACGTTATTCAAGAACACTAACGTCCGAGGTCAACGCGAGTCGGGAAAGGCTAGAGAGGTTATCAATAGGGTGGTCAATAGGGTTCATTTCTATGCCAACCGTTATCGTGCTTGTCGTTTTGCCCTTCTAAAGCTCTGGGGTGATGGGGAATGGGAGAAGACTTTACAGCCTCTAAAGGACGAAGACTTGCGAGCCATGAGAGATCCAGCGTTGGTTAGGATTGGGCCAGGGCGAAAGGGGAACGAGGAAGAAGATACTGAAGAAGAAGAAGCGGAGTTTACTAGGCTGTTGGGCAGCAAATTGAAACGCTGGGGTGACGGTGTTCCTACGGTGCATTCCCAGAGTCACTCGCTTTCCTCCAACTCCAATCCCTCCAAACCATCCTTTTTCTTTCCCTCAGATCTGATTCACCCTGATCGTACAGCTGCAGATCATAGAACTGTGCATGGCACCGGAGAGACCAGAAAGTCACATTCCTGGATATGGTGGGCTGGTGGAAGATTAGACCTGGAGGATGGTGCCGACGAGAACAACAACGACATTCTTCGCTCGGAATGGTGCAAGAGTCGATCGCGTCTGTTGCGTGCCAAAGAGGAAATCTTACTGGTGAAGGAGGAGATGAGGCGAACATTGGCATATTTGGAATGGCGTGCTCAGGAGTGGGAGAGGTGTGCAGATTTGCAGCCCATGCCTAGCTCCGCTACCCCAGAAGGCAAAAGAGCGTATGCCGTGGCGCAGGCACAAATGCAGTGGGGGTTGAAGGCAAGATTTAGTTCCATGTTTCAGCGAGTTATTGGGGGTACAGACGCAGTAGAGAGTGACGAACACGAGAGCGAGGACTCTGCCGATGACATAGAAGGCGAGGATGGTGATGGGGATACATTGTGGAGTGATATAGAGGAGGATGAAGACTTTGGGGAAGAAGGTTTATTTGTGTAGTGGACGTGTTCAAAGGTATTCTCTTTCCTTTTTTGTATATTTCTGTGAGGCTTGATTTTGCGGTTTTTTTTTGTATTTTTATTTTTTTTCTGGTTACTATACTTGGTAATAGCCATGTATTTATTTCCCAGACGCTTCAAATATGAGGTGATATCTTAATGTACACTTCATAGGTTATCACAGACTGAATGGCTTAGTAGTTATTGTGGCCAGTGAAGTGTTCCAGTGTAGCTAAGGTTCAATTCAGCGCAGGGCCTTTTTAGTGTGGTGAAAGGACTATTACTCTGGTGGCACTGCTCTAAATTTCCTTATGTGGACACGTTACTTGCCATAGCTGATGCATCCCTGATCATAGTTAGTTAATGTAGCTTGATACATCACTGGAGACTCCATGGCTGCAGATGGACGAAGAACTTGTATGCGCAAGATCGATGGACGTTCACCGATGCAGCGAGCAAGTAGCCGGCTGGCTTCTCGAAAATCCATTCCAGGATCGTTTAGTGACGCAGCTCGTGTCCTCATCAAAGGAGAATCGTGGCCTCAACAGCTTCGATATCACCAAGTTGATTGCTCCAGTGGAATACTTTCCAGACATGTTTCTGGAGAGTGTAAAAGAAGCTCAAGCGTACGTGGTTTACTGATCATCTTTCACATGCTGATGCTTTCCAGGGCTGTGACACGCATGCAAAAAAAGAAGATACAGATTCAATCTGATGATTTTCTATGCTATATGTATTGCCGAGAGAAACGCAAGACCGTAGACGATCCTAACGAAGATGCAGAGACGGGCTTGTTCGAAGGCTATCTCCCGATGCGCGTAAGTCATATCACTTGATGTATGCTAATGGTTTACGCTACTTATTGGTTTCAGATTGCCAAATGTTCTCTAACTGGAGCCAAGTCGGTTTTAGTTACGCCTGCCAAGCCGCGCAAGAATTGTATCGCGCAGAAACTCAAGCTTGTCAAGTTCAATGCTCCAATGATTGCGTACTACCAAATACTGGTACGTGGTTTTCATTTGAGGGTTCACGTACTGACCACTTCCTAGACTTACCTCGCTATCAGCACTGTGGTTGGATGGGAAGACCGAGATGGCGGTCTTGATTTGCGATCGATGTATTACAACATCGTGGATGTTCTTACCATCAACAAGGACAAAGACATCAAAGAGTTGAAGGAAGACGACGATTTGAGAACCAGGATCTTCAGTTTCTGGAACGAGTAAGTCATTCAACATTCTATTACACCTACTTCATTTCGTATACAGTAACGTCTTTGGCAACCCTGCTGGACTGGTGACAAACAAGCAACAGCTCGAAAAGCCCTCCAAGGATAGCGCCATTGATCGGTTGAAGAAGAACCGTGCTGAAAAGGCAAAAAAGCGAGCAGACGAGAAGAAGGCTAAGGAGCTGGAGGCTCAACTTGAGGCTGCAGAGAAGGAGAAGTCGAAGAGGAGTGCGAAGGACAACACTGACGACGAAGATGACAACGATAGCGAGGAGGAGGAGGAGGAGGAGAAGGATGAGGATGCGGGGAAGGAGGACAGTGAGGAGGACGACGACGAAGAAGAGGCTGCTCCCAAGAAGTCCGTTGCTGTCAAGCCCAACGCCATCAAGCTCGCAGCTGTCAAGTCCTCAGCGGTCAAGTCTGCAGTCGTCAAGCCTACCACTGGCAAGGAGCCCATCACCAAGCCCGCAATAGTCAAGCCAGCAAAGAAGGTCTCCGGTAATGCTTCTCAAAAGGGTTCTCAGAAGGGTGCGCAGAAGGGTATGAAGAAGAATTCACAGCGGGAATCTCAGGGGATGGAGTTTGAGGCAACGATGACCGTTAGAGAAGATTATTGAATGAACAGTATGATAATGACATTCTATACGAACTTGGGCTTACATTTACGCTTGCAGGATGCTTATTGTTATTGCTATTCGCCTATGGACCTAGGAATGGAACTGTATGGATACTCGCTTGCTCTGTTGTATTAGATTCGTTTGTCTGCTTTGTGTGTACATGTATTGTCCATATCACATCAATGTACCTATAATTGGCCGTATATTTGGTTTTCGTAAGCTGTATACTGGCTACGTGAGCGAAATGGATGTAAGTGTATGTACATGAAGGTAAATCGTTGAAATACATTTAAATGAATAAAATGATTTTGGCCCATTTAAATCCATTTAAATGAAACAAAATGAAACCTAATAAGGGAGGTCTATTTTTTTTCATTTAAATCATCGAAATTCATTTAAATGTATTTCACTAATTTACATGTATTTCGCTGATTTAAATGGACGTAAACGTATGTAAATCCTGTGTCTATTTTCCCGATGGAGGTTGAAGATATGGAGGTTGAGAAGGTTAACGATACGGAGGTTCATAACATGGTGGTCGATGATATGGAGGTCGACAATATGGAGGTTGATGATATGGAGGTCGATGATACCATGATGGGATTTCGGTCTTAGTACGTTTCGCCTCTGTGAATTCCGCTTTGTTGACCTGGTATCGGTGAATTCGCTCTCGTCGTATACTCTTCCTCCTTTCCTGCATACATGCATAGTCCTATTCTTGTTTCTTCAATGTGACTTTTACGCTCTCAGCTCTGCCGGTTTATCTATTCCGAATATTACTATGTACTGTACATATAAGCATCTCCAAGACTTCTCATTCATCGAAATCGAATTCCTCAGCGGATATTTGGACAGCAATCATGTCGTATCCTTCTGTTCCATTGTCCTAACCATCCATTTAAGATATATCCGTCGTTATACTTACTCCCTTACCGATTTCGAGCAAAATTTGAGTATCTCAACGGCACGGAACATCCAAAATTACGTCATCGATCTGGACACGGCTCGATATCGATTCTCTTGTGGTAGATGCACCAAGAAATTGATATGTAATGTAGCATTAATGGAACAGTACTAAGCTGAAGACCGATATTCAGCTATCCCCCAGGGATTCAAGCTTCCATAACACCTCTCTATGTACTAACAGGTGCCTCAACTGAATCAAGCGAGCCTCTAGCCCCAAATCTTTTCACGCCTATCAGAAGTCAGCTCCGAACCATGACACCCTTAAGACTTCAAACTACCTCTACAACTCTATGAATCATCCTTTCCACGTAACGCCGAATAGCATTAACAGTGCAGTGGAAAAAACACCTGCACTCGTATCGCGCGGGGGTTCAGTTCCCCATAATGCCATAGCCAATAGCAACAGCTCTCTTTTTGCCCCACACTACGACCATCGATGATGATGTTTGACGCCTATGTCTTTGCCAACGTCGATGGGATCTTGAATTCTGGTCGCCGGGAATCCAGAAGAGTCGAGCCTGGACTTCAGAGTATATGTGGGAACTTCATTTCCTATTCTTGTCCTTCTCATGAAATAAGCGCCCCAGTATTTGCTTCTTCTGCTGTGCGACCACCACATGTTGAGTAGCGCTCAAGCCCTGTGCCCACGAATAAGTAATCCTAGACTGGTCATCTGAAGCTCACAATGCTGTTAAGTAATTTTGATTTAATCACAGCGCAAGGCAGCGAGTACTGGTTTGCACCGAAAGATGGGATCGCTCCACGGCTTCCGACAATTCACAGAGTCCGTGCTATGCCCACTGTTTCTTCCAGTCTGAATCCAAATCTCACATTTGCCGCATGTGTCTCTAACCGACCCAGTGCATGCATAGTGCATGCTGATTGGCACTCAACACCCATATCAATCCTGTACACCTGGTTAAACTGTCCAATCGGCTTCTGTCGGCCGCGTGTCCATTGCTGTCAAATGCTGTAGGGCTCAAAGTACATATGTCAGCCCTGTCTTAGGCTTTGCTTTGTTGTTACTCATCACCGCTTCCCCTCAACGTGAATCCTAAAGGCGACATATGCTTCAGGAGTGCCAAGAATTTGTCGCTGGTACCATTAGCAATAACGTGGGTGGGCATCAGGTCAACAACCATGGGACGATCCACGGGAACGTTATCACTGGACATAGTACCGAGAGCACAGTCGCAAAGCGCACTATGTACGACCAGGCGAGTAACTATGTAGTTTAACTCATCTGTGGCTAAATATATGTTTATACAGTTTCAGGAAGTGATACTCGGCAATGTTATCATGATAAAAGACATACGTTCTGAAATGATTGCTGAATATGACTGGAACTGGACAAGTCAGGCTATTTACGTTCGCCACAAAGCTCGAAGAGCTGTATACACCGTGCAACTTGTGGGTAGCAAAATCAAGTTCACTGCATTTTCATACAAAGGCGAAGGCGCGCATCACTTCTGGGAGAAGGATTTTCGGGAATTTTCACATGACAGGCATGTATAGCTGTGATTTGTCTAGGAGATAGTGGAAACCTGATCAGCTCACTAGATCTCCGGACATGTTCCAGCTTTTTGCAATTAATCGGTCAGAGGTCCCAATGCTGATATTCCACGGTGGTATAGCCCTTTCTTTCTCTCGTTGATCAATGCTGACTGGTTTGCCCAGAATTGGTGCCTTGGGAGTGTGATGATCGCAAAGACCCATTCTGGAAAGTAGTCTCCTTTCAGAAACTCCTGGTAAGTAAGTTTTTGGATTGAGAGCTGCATTATATAAACCATAACTTTGCGGCCTCAGCACCAAGATGGCTGGGTTGAACGAGAGATATGGGTTGATATGCAAGGCAAGCTAACCCGTGGTTCCAGTATCCAGGGTCGACAGGTCTTCACTTTTCTCGGAAAGTTATGGAGTGACGGTGTTCCGGAGAAGATAACTCACGTACAGATGCTGGAACCCGACATTATCTTCGAAGCTCTTCGAAGAATCGGGTCAAGGGCGGATTCTCCCGTGCTATCAGTGGTGGAAGCTCGGTGTCATGACACCCAATTCCCAAGCTTTGTTCAGTCATGCTCGCATATTGAGGTCGGCACTGTTTACTGTAGTTCAACAATGGAGGCAGTCGCCAGGTTGTCGCAATTGCCGCATTTTTCCCTTGGATTCGAATATTTAGAAGGACTAGCTCAGTCAATGGTGTCAAGAATGGTCAAAACCGATGACGGACGTATTCGGTACGTTGCCATTGGGCTTCACCTACCTAGCTCATCCATTTGCAGCTTCGAGCTGAATCTTAGCGTACCTGGATTCAAATCAGTATTCAAAGCTCTATGGTGCACAATCGACTATAGGGTCGCTTTTTCATCGACATGGTTGTCACAATCGCTCAAAACTTTCAATGAACTCAATGTTACAGATATAGAGACAGAGAGATACTGTACGGATTCCTCTTATTGTATGTCTGCGGTTGACAGGCTCATGGGCAAGAACAGTTACGTGGGATCCAGGATTTCAGGTTGTGATCCGTTCCCGGTTCGTCGATGGATTTACATACCGTAGGAAACCGTTCGAGCATGGTCAAGCACCCAGGGAGGTTCGCCCCAACCCATCACACGTATACCTGTTCATTGAATCACCCCCCATGAAAATGGGGGAGTTCCAGGCATGGCCTGAAAATGCATATTTTTGGTCCCTCGATGAGACTGGAGAATGTAAGGTGTCGGAAGAGGAGTGTCATTTGTGGGATCTTCCGGTTGTCTCGGCATACTGTGGACATAGATACCATTCATGGAAAAAAGAAGACTACACGGCTCTCGAATTATGGCAAAAGGAACGTGGATTCGACCCAAAAACCTCGGATTGGGCACAGACCATGGGTTACCCAGAGTTGGAAGTCATCGGTACAAGGAGACCAGATCGACTTGAAGAGGTCGTCGATGATACGCCGGACATGCCTGGATCTTGGAAGGATTAGCTTCGTTACTCACAATTTTGTTCCTCCTTGCCTTCGATGCACCTACTTACTCTTGCGAAGCTCGACCTCTTCCGTTTCATTTATTCCGAATGTTACCATGTACTATATGCGTCTCGCAGACTCCTCGTTCATCGAGTTTCCTAAATATTTAGGGAATTCATGTCTGTTCTGTATCATCTGCACCCTCGTCTCGATCATTTCCTTACGCAAATCCGAGTCATCATCGTATTCCCTCACCAATTCCGAGTAGAGTTCGAGCATCACAATGACCAGAAACATTCAAATTTCGTTGTCGATCTAGACATGAGATAGAAATAAGAATAACCAGTCTCATCTGGGGCTCGATCTTCCATAACGCCTCTCTGCGCATAAAAATCACCGAGAAGGAATCATGCAAGCCTCGCGCTTCATCTTTTGATGAGGGTCAATAACCAGCTCTGAATAATCACAATAACGCCCTTGAGACCTCCAGCTCTATGTGACATTCTCCCGCAGGGGGTTCGATTCCCTCTTAATCCATGCTGATCTGATCGATATATCATTTTGTTTTTCTTCTATCACGCATTCGCTCATTACGTGGAACTGACAATATATCGTTTATCATAGATCGTGATCATTGTACGGTGAACAACGGCATGTCAGTCCCCTCCCATCTCGAAAGCCAGATGTGACGTATCTTGCCCTGCTCGTGAATCTTGCTTTCTTTCTTCTACATACTGTAACATCCAATGAGTAATGAATACGAGAAGCGCGAGAAGAAGCCGTACCTCAGATGAGGAGTCATACATTGACGATCATGGGGTGTCGTAAGTACGCCGTTCGATGAAAGGGAACGAGGCCTCGGGCCGTGGCGTATCCTCTCCTTTTGAATCTCCTCTTCTTCGCGAAGTCGACGGGCAGCTCCTGTAACGTATAAACAACGTGTGAGAGGGAAATGAGAGTTGGGCGTACATCACGACGGATCGAATGCATCATTCTGGTTTGGGCACGGGGAGAGAGGCGAGAACGGATGCGAGACCAGAGGGTATAAATCGATAGCGAAACGAGCAGGGAACTGGTATTCGCAGTGAGATAAACGGTGGAGAAGAGTCGTGAGGTGACGTACCATTCCACTTCATGAATGAAGAGCGAGCGCATAATGGAGTGTTAACCATAGGGTATAGGTTGACAACGAAACTATGCCAGACCTGGGTTTTAGGAGAAGATGAATGGTAAAGGCAGTCTGGAGATGACAGACCTCGAGAGGATGGGGAACAGCAGCTATGGAGAGGGTGAGAGGGACGACGTGTTGGTACAATCGATGACGTACCCTCCATTTTCAGCCTCAACAGCAGACTGTGTTCCTAAAAGCCGATTTCCCCTGTACCGGAGCGGCGACATCAAGCGCAGGGATCGCGGGGAGGATAAAGGGGCGTGCGTGGGGCGAATACAACTTTCTCGTCCGAAAAGTAACGAGTACCAAAATGGCGGTATGGAATGGTCATTGCCGAGGAACACAGCATCTGACGTTCTCGATGGAAACGGGATTGGTAGGGGTCTTGATGGGCAGTAAAAGGTTTAGAGAGTACGATGATGAGAAGTGTTAAATGGAATAGACTCGTGCGTACCTTTCTCCGGTTTATCTGACAACGTCGAAAACTGTATCCTGGTTATCACAACGTTGAGCGAAAAGGTAAAATGAACTGCGTACCTCAAAACCGATTGCCTCTTGCTGGGCTTTGACCTCTCCGACAAACACTCTTGGAAACGGCATCTGACGCATCGAAAGGAGTGTTTGAGGGAGAGGAAGCGATGTGCGTCAAAGATATATAGCCCTATGGTTTAAGTTGGTGTCGGTAGGGAACAACGAGCTGTGTTGACGTGAGGGAGACAAGTAGTGGACGGCTTGGGGGCGTCTGGATGATACGATAAGGGTGAGAGAGGCAGATGAAGATTGCATACGTACCTTGCTCAGCATTCGTTCATCAGTCCGATCAGTCCTAATCCAAACAACGTCCAACCTAACCTAGCCAACATTGAGTCCACCGGAGACATCACAACGGCTAAACAGATGAGGAGGAAGAGTGACCAACAATGAGTCCAGGGTGAGTAGCGTCGATGTTGGAACCGATCGTAGCCGATGGTGTGTTTCGTCTACCATAGGCAGCTGAGGGAATGTTGTGTGGAGGTACTCTGTGGAAAGTGTAAGATGACGAGCGAGTGAGCCTATTTGTAGACGTACAGTGTCTACTTGAAGAATGGATCAACGATGAAGGTGATGGTCAACGAAGAAGAAACGACAGCGCGACGACAACGCTTACGCGTCTTCCACGTGTCAATTGACGTCACCGAATATCTTCCTTCCCACTGGACAGCTTTCTCCGCGTTCTCCATTGCTTCTCTTCTCTTCACTTTCTATCTTTGGGTTCAAAAAAGAAGCGTCCATTCGGTGGCTACTATTCGCATCTGCTCCGCGAACCTGATTCATCCAATACCCCCTTGTGAAAAGTTAGCATCGCCAAATTGTGGGCACCTGCAATTTAAGTGGTCCTGGTACTCAGTAGACAACCGATATCGGATGATTTGGATCCTTCAGTTCATGTCGTGTGTAGTCAGTATATGCTCACGTGCGTTTACTGTCCAATCATAGATCTAAAATTATTGTTTATCCCGCCGCCTCCACATCAAATACTAGACAGATTATTCGCAAGTCCAAACGTTCAAGAGTTACTTCAAGTATCAACATGAAGCTGTATCTAACACTCGCAAGGAAAATTGCGTGCTGGAAGTCATCGATTCAGAAACGCCCGATAGATTCAAAGAGGTCAGAATCAGTGTTACGGAGGGATTAGCCCCATAACGATTCCATTCTTCTCCGGCTTCAAGTCTATCCTTCACACTATTCCCTGTTTCGTTTAACTTACGACGAATATTAGTCTTTATGTGCGTTTTGCTTTTGCCTTGATTGCTTCTTCCCACTGATATCGTGCGCTGCTGTTCACCTTCCGTCGCATAGATGCATTTCTTCCACACTCCTCCGTCAATGGAATCTTTGATCATGGTCGCCAGGGCTGACACGCGTGATTATCCCTTAAGAGTCGACCATACCACGCACGTTGACCATTGAGTCAGGGCTTCAGAGTATAGGTGGAAACCTCATTTCCTATTGGTGTCTATTATAAAATACGCGCTGAGGATTTGCTTCTTCTACTGCGCAATCACCACATGTTCATGAGCGTTCAGTCCTGTGGTCAACTGAAGCTCATAATGCTGTTGAAGAATGTTGATTTCATCACCGCGCAAGGCAGCGTTACTGGTTTGCGCCGAGAGATGTAATCGCTCTACAGCTTCTGACAGTCCACAGAGTCCGTGCTGGCTGCCCAAGTCTTTTGATTCCGATCCGAATGTAAACCTAAATTTCGCCGCATGTATGTTTAACCGACTGACCAACTGATCCACCGCATGGTTCGTGTCAAGTGGCACCCAACGCCCATACCATTCCTGTACATCTGCATCAACTGCTCAGTCAGCTTCTATCAGTCGCGTGCCCATTACTGTTCAATGCTGTAGGGCTCAAAATACATATGTTCGCCCTTTCTTGGGCTTTCCTGTTACTCCTTCACGCTTCCCCTCGACGTGAATCCGAAAATCGAGATATGCTCACGGAGTGCTCTGATTTCGTCGTTGGTACCATCACCAACAATGTCGGTGGGCATCAGGTCAACAACCACGGAACGATCCATACTATCAATGTCATTGGGAATAGCGTCGAGGGGACTGTGGCGAAGCGTTCTACTTACGACCAGGTTGGTCATTCAGAATATTAACTTATTGGAGGCTGAATACATGTGTATATAGTTTCGTGAAGTGATTCTCGGCGATATCATCATGATAAAAGACTTAGATTCGCAGATGATTTCTAAATTTGACTGGGACTGTACAAGGTCGAGGATTATCGCCTGCCATAAAGCTCGACGAACTGTATATACTGTGCAGTTTGTGGGCAGCGGAGTCAAGTTCACTGCAATGACATACAAAGGCAAAGGCGCACATCGTGTCTGGGAGGATAATTTTCGAGAATTCTCAGATGACAGGTATGCAATTAAGACTTGTCCGGGATACACTGGAGGCCTGATCAACTTCCTAGATCGCCGAACATGTTGCAGCTTTTTGCAATTAATCGATCAAAGATCCCGATGCTGATATTCCACGGTGGTAAGGTTCTTTTGCTCTCTTGTTAGTTTATGCTGACTGGTTTGCCCAGAATTGGTGCCTTGGAAATGTAATATCGACATAGATCCGTTCTGGAAAGTAGTCTCCTTTTTGAAACTCGTGGTAAGTGTTTGTATGTAGAGCTGCAGTATACAAACGATAAATTTGTGCCCTCAGAATCAAGAAGGCTGGTTTTTTCGCGATATATTGGTTGATATGCAAGGGAAGATAACCAGGGGTACGGAAATCGGGGCTCGAAAGATGTTCGACAAATTCCAATGTGTATGGAGTGTGCCGGAGGGGATACCGCATGTCCAGATGCTGGAACCCAACATTATTATTGAATCTCTCCGCAAACTAGGGTCAAGGGTAGATTCTCAATTGCTATCAATGGCGAATCAACGGCATCGACTCGACTTTATTATTGAATCTCTCTGTGAACTAGAGTCAAAGTTTCCGATGCTATCAATGGCGGATATTGGTGAATCCCTCCGCAAACTCGGGCCAAGGGATTATCAATTGGTATTCAGCAATCAACCGCTTCAAGACTGCATATTCCTAGACTGCATATTCCCAGCCTTCATTCGCGACTGCAGATTCCCAGTCTTCGTTCGCGACTGTTCGCATGTTCAGGTCGGCACTGTTTACTCTAGGTCAACAATGGAGGCGGTTGCGAGGTTGTCGCAATTCCCATTTTTTTTCTTCGATATCATGGACGCAGAGAAATCTAGACCAGAGCGCACAGTGGTAAAAACTGATGACGGATATCTTCGGTACGTTGCCATTGGGGTTCGCTTACCTGGCTCATTTATTTGTAGCTTCAAGCTGAATCTTCGCAACAACACAATTGAACCTCCCTGGCATGATCTCGGTTACGAGCTCGTACCATCCATCGAACCCACATGGTTGTCGCAATCTCCTAAAATTTTCAATGAACACAATGTCACGGGTATAGAGACGGAGAGATATTGTACGGATGCCTCTTCTTGTATGTCTGGTTGACAAGCTCATAGGGCAAGGACAGTTACGTGTCTCACAGGTGGTCGCATTGAACTGTGGTCCCGGTCCGGCAATAGATATGAATCCTACATATCCCTTCCGGGTGAAGATCCTTCGACGTATAAAACCATGGAGGAATATACTTTGATGATTCCACCCATGAAAGATGATCAAGCACCTGAGGAGGCTCGCCCCAAACCATCACAGGTATACCTGTTCATTGAATCACCTCCCATAAAAGTGGTGGAATCCAAGGCATGGTTGCGAAATCCAGGTTTCTGGTCTCTTGACGAGATTGGAGAGTCCAAAGTCTCGGAAGACGAGTGTTATAGGTGGGATCTTCCGGTAGTCTCTGCGTCCTACGACCCCCAATACAAATCATGGAGCAAAGGAGACTACACAGCTCTCGAAGAATGGCAAGTCGCACGTGGATTCGACCCTAAAACCTCGGATTGGGCCCGGAGCATGGGATACCCAGAGATGGAAGTCATCGGTACAAAGAGACCGGATCGATTCGAAGAGGTTGTCGATGATACGCTGAACATGCCTGGTTCTTGGAAGGATTAGCTTCGTTACTAGCTCTGTTACGACTTTGTTCCTCCTTGGCTTCGATTCACCTATTTACTCTTTGCAAAACTTGACCTGTTCCGTTTTATCTATTCCGACTGTTACATTGTACATATGTTTCTCGCAAACTTCTCATTCATCGAGTTCCCCTGATATTTAGCGCCGTCATGTTTGCTATGTATAATTTCTCTCTGCTCTATTGTTTCAACCATTTTCTTATGATTGGATTCACATATATCCATATTCATACCACCTCCTTACCGATTTCGAAACACCCAAAATTTCTTCATTGACTTGGACCCTGCTTGATTCATTGGTACGCAACAGACACGGCTTCAAATCAACGAAAACCATGTTATACCCCGCCACGTCACTTGTCTATGTATGTATGGGATTTGACTCTGTCTGACTGCGAGTAAAGAACAACGAGCCACGGAAAACCTCGTTTTTATTCCATATAACTACTTTATTTCGATCTGTCACCCAAGACCCATCTCGACTCATTATTTATCCTCAGCGCGTTAATAGTTCAGCTGCAATTTGTCAAGTGCCATTACCACTTGACTCCGATTATTCCACACAACGCTATATCGTTTATTTAGTTTTGATTCCACAGTTACATACTCGTTCCTCCCACCCTGAAATGCATCTTTTGTATCGGGGTTTACAAAAATAGACGTGTCGATCAAACAAAACCACCAAACGGGCTACCGCATTAATGGGGTAGTGGTAACCTGGGTCGTTGCCATTCCAAGTTAGCACAACAGATTCCTGGTTCGACCCGCCGGGGGTTCGATTCCCTCTTAATGCATCATAGTACAATGTGGTAGTTCCCTATGTTTTTCTCCTCAACTTGCCATATTCAGATCTCGGGATTGAAACAGATTCTTCATAGATCATTGAGCAAAATCCCGAAGCGCGCGCGCATGGGGTGCAATAGTGAAATACAGGTATGTACGAAGACTAGAACGACACTCCGTCTCCGCTGTTACCCTAAGCACAGGATGGTCGTAGGTTTTCGATGGTCAATGAGTCACGGAAACAAGGGGTGTGAACGGAGAGCATACCTGGAACGATGAAGGGGGTGACAGTCGTACCCACATCTTGCTCTGAAAGACGGTGGGGGGTGGAAATGGGGAGTGTGTATGAAAAATCTTCGAGACGAAAGGATGTATGCCAATCGCTAGACTAATGCAGAACTAGTGGTGAGATGAATGATTGGCACCAGTCATGAGGTGACGTACCGTTCCCTTTCTCAAAGATTACATCACTACACTCATCCTTTCCGAAGGGTTCGAACGGGAACGATGGTGAGGCTCGTGCGAGCAATCGTAGGGGGTATGAGCGGCTACGGAGCAGTATGAATGCAGTAGGATTTGCAACATACCCTCGCTTCAAACAAGGAGGAGCTGGATCTTTCTACGAGGCAAGACGCCAAGGTAAGACAAGGAATGTTAAGTGGAACAGATGGAAAACGTGCCTAAGAGCCTATGGTCTCAAACATTCGAATTACTTCCCTTGGAAACGCCAGCGATCAGGCAGCGACGTGCATTGGCTGAATAATAGTCTCTCGTTCGTTTGACATTTGAAGTAGGGGCCGTGGGTAGCAAGTGGGGCAGGTTAAAGGTGTCGTGGTAAAGGACCGAGTCAACTGAATGTAAGAAGTGGAATTGGTGGGGGCTTGACGAGAGATTGGGAGAGAGCAACAACGTAAAGGGTGCGGCGACGGGCGGTCTAGGCGTATCTAGAGCCCTTTTGCTAAGCAGGGTGGGAGTAACGATTAGGACAGCGGTAGTTGCGGTAGGTAAGAAGCTAAAGAACCCATGCTCACCAGCTCAATCTAACCAACATTGTAATCAGCGAAGACGCCCCATCGGCTACGGAATAGGTGACAGTGAGCAACGATAATCCAGGGAATGGCATGACGGGTTAACTGCGCAGGACGAGTCGTAGGGTTCAAGTCAAAAGTGGGGTTGCTGATTTGTCGAATAGTGGGTAGCGTGTGAATGTTGGAAACAAATCATGATAGTGTGCTTTATCTAACATAGTGGAGTGGTGGACGGCTTGAGGGGTCTGGATGACACGGTAATGGTGAGAGAGGCAGATGAAGATTGCATACGTACCTTGCTCAGTATTCGTTCATCGGTCCGATCTGTCCTAACATAGCCAACATCGAATCCACCGGAGACGGCCCCAATGGCTACGCAGATGAGGAATAGTGAGCGACAGGTGAGCAGAGAGTGACAAGACGAGGTACCTCTGAAAGATGGGATATATCTTGTAGTACAGGCTGGGTAGCGTCGATGTTGGAACCAATGGTAGCCGATAGTGTGTTTTGTCTACCACAGGCAGCTGAGGGAGTGTTGTGTGGAGGTACTCTGTGGAAAGTGTAAGATGACGAGCGATTCAATGGACTCGTAAACGTGCAGTGTTGGTTTGAAGAATGGATCAACGATGAAGGTGATGGTCAACGGAAAAGAAACACACGGGAAGTACCAAAATATACGCTCGACGTATAGGGGTCGTTATAAAATTCACGTAACGCATGTAAGTAACGTTACTGACATTACTTACTGTTACTGACATGCCCCTCTCATGACACTTTCATGTTACTTGAAAGCCCTCAAATGGTTTCTCGCTTATCACTGAGCGACTAATAGTCACTTGGATGTAATATGGGCAACTCCTACGTGCCTCGTATGGTGGAAGTATTGTTTTTCCCACGGTCTGTAGGAGCGTCAAAACATACGAAAATGTCCGAACTCAGTCTCGATGATGGCAACTCAGTAGAAGGATTGATCACTAGTGGTCATTACTTGCGAATATACACAGTTGTTGTCTCTGAAACATTCATATCAGCTATCTGAATGTCGTAGTTTGTTCTTGAGCCCACAACCGCCAGACGGCACCCTGGGAGGGTCAACTGAGAGCCCAGAGGTATGCTGAACAAGATCAATACTTTCTTCAGAGTTGTCAAACCCTCCCGACTGTTACTTACAAATTATGCGATTGCCCCTCACAGTTACTGACATGTCCCTCACAGTTACTGACACGTTCCTTGCAGTTACGTGAGCGTTCCTTACAGTTACTGACACGTTACTTGCAGTTACTTACGCGTTACTTACACGTTACTTACACGTTACTTACAGTTACTTACACATTACTTACAGTTACTTATACATTACTTACAGTTACTTACACATACCTTACATTCACCTTCACATTCCTCGCACTTACTTACATGCTCATTACAATGTACTGAAACCCGGGTGTACGAGACTTCGGCCCGGGGTTGCCCCCAACGAGCGCTTAGGGTTCAACAGTGTTGGACAGGAATGCCGGAAATGGTAAGTCGGTCTGCTCTAAAGACCCAGGTACCAAAAACGGAAGGTGCGTGTGATGTGTTCATCCAACTTGCAAGAGTATAGTAAGTGCGTTCCCGTACGAATAAACCTATACTGAGTATGTTATTAGATACTTGAATACCTCTAGTTTATAGGAAAATAGTTTGCTAGTTGATGACTAAACAAGTCTCGGAGAGAAACCCGAGTACGTGCAGTGCGAGAACACATTGAATATTGTGAAACTACCGAAATATGTCACTTTCTTTTATATACTCGGGTCGGCTTTGGCCTTGGCTTTTCGCGACGCTGCCTTTCCTCTTCTTCACACCGTACTTGCTCTGCCTTTCTCCATGCTTTAGTATATTCATCCAATTCAAATCGTCGTCCGGGCTTGACAGAATAGTTAGTATCCTTGACATGTACATGAGTTATACACCCACCATTTGTTCTTCTTCATCATCACGTTCGTTGTCCACCTGCCCGAAATCGAAATGGCTGTAAGGATACCAGCCATCTTGATGTATTCCCACGTCGAGTCCCCACTGGCAGTTTCCTGCATGGCCGGCATCTTTTGACTGATCAAACATCGTCCTTTCTAGAGCTGCCAGTGCCTCTCGGTCAACATCAACCACTTTTTTCCAGTCTCTATTTCCATTCTCATCTGCGCCAGTATAATCCTGCAATCTCTGCCATGCTTTCTCCCGAATGAAACTCTCCTTCTGGTTCTGGTTGGAAGGACAGTCTGGGTACCTTTCGAATTCCGCATAGTCACGGTGTTTGATCCATAGAATCATTGCGTCCTGAAGGCTTCCATCCACAATCCAAAGTGGAGCAGCGGCTTTTTCTACACCCGGGACGTGGTTGTAGATCCAGTTAATGATTTGGGACTGAGTCTCAAGGGATATTCCACCATTAAACGGAGCAACGTTCAGACGATGTTGGCGCATGAAGGCGATAGTGGGAAAGTCGTCAATGTCAATGTTTTGGCGATCAAATATCACTTGCCAAAACCGATCTCTATGGGGGCGAAGTGCGGCATCGATATCTGGTGAGTATGGAAGTGATTTCTTTGGATCCTCTATTATCTCCTCTCGATCTAGCTCGGATCTGCGTAGCTCTGGAGTGGTCATCCATTTACCGAGCTATGGGATGTAAGAATTATCACATAGTGTCAAACAATGAGCACTGACCCGAACATTACGCCTTCCGCTAACGTCTTGCCATAGTCCATCAACAATCCTCGAGGTAGAGACAATCTCATAGTCGCCAGGAGAATGTTTACATCCTTGAGCCACCTGATTGTGGCGCCACCACTTTACTGTCCACTTCGACTTGGAGTGCGGGTGGATCAATCGTGCGGGGTACCAAAATAATGGTCCATCTTTGACCAATACTGTCTTTCCTCGCCTACATCAATCAATTAGCTATGAAGCCAGTTTATAAGCTAATGTCACTCACAATAGTCGCTCCTGCCCGCGATGAATGTCATTGTGATTACTGTGAGTTCAAAGTCAATTCAAACGTGAAATAACCCATCATTCATTGTGATACGCACCTTTGTCCCTGATGATCCATCCCTATGTCCAAGCATTCGTGACAGAAAAAGGTGTCTGATGATGATACCAGATCACCTGTAGGTTGGCAAGCAACATGCGAATAATTATCGCAAGAATCACACTGAATAGCATCTTGCATGACCCGCTGATGATTCCCTTCGTCCTTCTCGCCACATCGACAGTTGAATGGTATTGGTGTGGCAGGTGAGGATGAATACATAAACGGCTGTTCCGGAGAAGATGACCGTGATGAGGAGAATGACGGTGATCGCTTGACACGGGAGGATGCAGCAGATTCTTCGAAGAATTCCTTGATTGAATCGTCATCTTGAGAAGATGTCAGGATTTGAGATTGTATCAAAGATTGAGATCTAGAAAATGGATCCACGTACCATGAAAGATACCGGCATGCTCCGCGTCAAGAGAGATAACCGGATCTGATCGTGAGTGAGGAATCATAGGTTCGGAAACCAAGTCCGAGCGTACATATTCGACGTGTGAGACCTTGGAACGTGAAGCCTCCTGCAACCACAACATACTGCTGGATGATAGCTGTGTGACATCGCTTTGGGTTATTCTTGGCTGAGAAACTGCTTCTTGAGGGAAATTCTCGCTCAATGTAATGGCAAGTTTCGATTCAAGAAGGTGGTGTTGACGCCTCCAGAACCATTCCTGAGCCTTTTTCCCGCCACGTAGTTTGTAGATGATGGTGGTGGTTTGATATGATTTGTAGTTCTTCGGCATTGGAGTGTTCCAGCCGCCAAGATTAGCCGCAAGACCTCCCGATTCCTTTATGCTGTGCCCAGGAAGTCCTCCGTTTACACCTAAACCATCATAGAAATATACTCCCTTTGCCCGAGTAGGTGTATTTGTCGTTGCAACAAACCGGGCTGTATAATGAATTCCGTCGCAGAAAATACGACCTGCAACTTCATACTCGAGACCAACCTGACGAGCCTCGTCTCCTGGGACTGGGTGAACAACATGTGGGAACTCCCACTCATCCTCCATTGTCTCTCGTTCAACCCGGACAACTAGGGTACTCGGAAGTGAAACAATGATCCGCGCAGTCAGTGCCCTGCCCCGGCACCATAAATTGCCATCTCGTGCTCGCCAGCATGATATATTCCCTCTCTCCTCCGCATGTGATATGAAATCGGTCGAACGAAAGCGTAGGAATGTCTCGAAATTGCCGTTGCACATATTGTAGTCGGAGGAGGGAAGTAGTAGAAGAGGGTGTTTACGGTCAATCTGTTGTACAATTGCATGGGCAGGTGTCTCTTTGGAGCACCAGTGGGTCAAAGAATCGTCCCCAGAACACCATTTGATTGTGAGTGTATGTAGACCGAAATGGTTTCCGAGCTGAACATTAGCTTGAGAAGACAATAGTGCCTCTGACAACCAAGCTGTGTCATTTTCAAAGGCATCCTCTGTCTGTTTTATGGTCCACCTGTTCTTGATGATATATCGGCGTAGCTTTACTTTCTGATCAAGCAAAGCTTTGGAAATGGTGTCGGTGGATGAATTGGATAGCAAAAGTCGGCGTCGTTGGTCGAGTGCGGAATAAATTGGTTCGAATGGAAGAGGTGGACTGCTGAGGTCCTCAGTATCGAAGATAGATGCCAGATCAACCCAATTCCTTGTCTCTGCCCAGAAGAGCACTTCTAGACACGAATCCAACCAACAGGAGTTCTGCTGCCATGAATATCCAGTGAGCTGCTTGAGCTTCGACCCCACAAGTAGCCGGAGATTTCCAGTACTCCCATCATGCTCCATGTGATATGCCGCACGAACAACTGTTGCATCTTGACGATGAACAGAGGTTTGGCGCTGAGCTGGTTTGTCCTGCGTTGGTTGACTTTGGATAATTGGGGCATCATCCAGGTTGGACTTTTCAGCAGCAGTATGAAAGGAAGCTTCTGACTGTAGTGGGGATGGCGAGCGTATACGCGGTGCTAAAGGAGGTCTAGGACACGGTGGAGAGTATGAACGTGGTGCAAGAGGACCCTTTGTACGCCGCTTCCCCAATAAGGCATCAACGGTGTCGGATGGGCGATAAGAACGGATGTTCTCACCCTTTGCCTTTTGCCGCTTTCGTACTGCATCCGGAGCCCTATGACGATGAGTTCGATTGATCTGTTTCTTGAGCTGTTGACGCCGCTCCAGCGGTGATTTCCCATACCAAAGACGAACACCTTCTATATCACAGATTTAGAATCAGACCAGGTGAATTGACAGCAATAATACACGCACGCTTTGCAGCATCCCAAGTGTCCTCATGCTCCTTGGCCATCAAGTAACACTTCTTCAGACCCGTAAATAGCTCATGACCCTTTCCCTGTGCCGAATACATGCTAAAGTGTGCTGCCTCTTGGGGATTCGTTGTGTCAGGGAGTGTATTTCGAATGTCAGATTCATTGGAAGGGTCAAGGACTAGCATTTGAGCAACTTCCGGGCGAGCCCACCATGAAACCCATGGCTTGGCCCTTGGAAATCGTAGAGCAAGGGCTTTAGCGGTGCGTTGAAACTCATTGATGGAAGTAGCATTGAGTAAACGGTAAGAAAGGACTTTGAACTTCTTCCGCTGGTCTTGTGGCACGATGGCGACTATTTTCTTGACACGAGTAACCTGAGCTCGAAAGTGCTGTGCACAACCACGCAATAGCAGTGCAGCTGCAGCTCTGAGCTCGTCGGATGTCCGTGTATTTCCAGGATCCTCACTCCAGAAGCGTACAAATGCTTCCACAAACCCTTGGCGTTGGGCCTGACTAAAATCGACAGTCTGGACGCAATGAAGACTCAGCTTTTGTAGCGTAATTAAGATACGGAAACATACCCCTGCAAAATCACGATCTTCAACTTCCCTCCCAAGCTGTGTCTTTGTTATTCGGACTGAACGCATGAGTGCAAGGAAATGGTACTCGTAGTGAACGGCAGTAGCACCATTACTATACGAATACAACCCTGGGACCCAACACTGCATTGTAGGGCTGAAAACGGAGGTGGTTATGAGGAGAGATGTTGATACTGCAAACCAACCATGAGCAGCATCGGAGACAAGACCAGAGAATCCATCCATGGTTTGATTTGAATGAACTAGTCGTTCTGCCATCCACTGAGTCTGACCAGAGATGATGTTGACCCCACTGAGCATGTGCGACGCTATCACAAAGTTGGGACACTCCTCCTGAAGTGCATCAAACCGTGAAAGCAACTTGTCCCCAGATGGTTCCTTAGGTCCCCGGACCTTTCGAACCTCAGTGCGAACAAACTCCTTGCTTGAGAACCTGGTGTTGATCTGTCTTAGCGATTCACCAGTAGCTGTGTTTCCTGCTCGTAACTCTCGTGGAGTAGCAGTTGGGTTCGCCTTTACGAGAGCCTCCACTCGCTTTTTCTCCAGAGGCGCAAGTCTTTTTACCTGATCGAAGGCACCGTGATTGTGGTCAACTCCATTCCAGTATACGACACCACCCTTCCACTTGATCATTTTGGCAACATTGGGGCATGGAATAAGCCGTAGGCGGTAGTTGGTGAGTAGCTTTCCTATGTCCTCATCTCGTAGGTTGCATGCGCAAAGCTCTCCTGTTTGTTTCTGGCGAGCATCCAGCCGTGACTTGGGGCGAATGATTTCGTTGCAGTCCGGGTTGTCGCACTGAATGCTGCCAATACAGTTCCGATAGCTCCGTTGGCCTTGGTTTGGGTCATCCGCATCAATAGAAGCACCCTTGACCTGACGTCCACCATATGCATTGTATGCCCAGTTGACTTTCAGTTCATTGAAGTCATCAAACTCCACCCAAGAGCA
This sequence comes from Paramarasmius palmivorus, assembly GCA_037176845.1. NCBI lineage: Eukaryota > Fungi > Basidiomycota > Agaricomycetes > Agaricales > Marasmiaceae > Paramarasmius > Paramarasmius palmivorus. The sequence goes on along the minus strand of JAYKXP010000176.1, from coordinate 10,632 downwards.
GCTCATAGTGAAATTGCCCTGCGGATAACCTGTCCAACCACCATCTAAGTCGCTAGGACGAATCTCAGTAGCCTTGCCATCATCAATCTCATCCTTTGAATGGACTAGATCGGCTTTATCAGCAGGCTGGGACCGCGTATTGGTTAGGTTGGACTTGTGGAGTGAATGTTTAAGTGTTGACTTGGGGCTTGTTGAACGCGAGCGTCGGTGGGAGCGAGAATGTCGATGGGAACGAGAACGATTGCGTGAATGAGACCGAGAGTGGGAATGGGATTGAGAATGGGAGCGTGAACGGGAGCGTGAACGGGAATGAGCTGAACGAGAGGATGAGTCACTCGACTGGGATCTTCTTCTTCTATGCTCCCTACGGCGTGAGGAACGATGGGTAGAGCGACCACGATGGTGTGATGAGCGAGAAGACCTCTTTTTGGAGGATTCTGGTGAGTGATATCTTCTTTTTTTGCGAGGATGTTCATCTGCGTTTATCAGGGAAATTAGAATCACAGAGATCTAGCCAATTGATACGTACCCGATGGACTCTCATTGCCGTTTTCCTCCTTAGTACTCTCATTGCCTATCTGCATCTGCTTTTTTGCCGGGATGGAGGATTTTACAACACGTCCAGCTTTGGGTGGTAGCGGCTGCATCTTCCGGTCTTTTGCAGGGTCAACCCCACGGAAGGCATGCCATGCACGTTTCTAAAAATCTTTGAGGACCGATAGTACGAAATCAGCAATAGAATACAGACCAGTATGTTGAACATCGGAGTCGAGGGGTCAGAAGTCCTGGGGTGTTCAGCAACCGGAAATGAGAAAGGCACAGCTCCAATATGTTGGCCAAGAATGTGAAATTTGTTTTGCCTATCATCGATATCAATGAGGACCCCAACGACTTGGTTGATATCTCCGAAACTTTGAGAGGAGTGTTGCTTTCAAGTTAGCTAGTAAGACTTAATCCCAAGGCCACAATGCATATTCTAGCTCTATACATGCAAGTTGTATGCGAGATCTTGAGAGAACGTTGGCAAGGGATGAGGGATGTTGACAATGAGAGGATTTGGCGGCTTCTACATCAATTTTGATAACGCCGAGAGGGTGTTGAATGTGACGGGTCCACACGCACAGTGTTAGAAAAGGCTGCAAAGGTCGTGAATTAAATTGTATTGTAGAGAGTAAGCCTAATGATTGATTGGGTAAATAGGAAAGGAGAGCGATTTCGGTACGAAGTGAGGATGGAGGTTAGATTCAGCGCTTTGACAGATCTCCAAGCGCTGACGTGTTAGTCGACCCTGGGAAATTATTGACAGGACCAACGTGGCCAATGACATCATGGCCGACGATGATCGATGATGGTCGTCGACATCGACATCGACGACGGCGAGTGGTGGAACGGTAACGCTGTTCCCCTCACTGTAATGCACAGAACTGTTCTTTACTGTGACTATTACTTGATGTTCACGGTATGTTATAGTACAGTTACTCGCAATCCCCTTGACCGTTACTGACATCGATGTCAGTAACGTTACTTACATGCGTTCCGTGAATTTCCTCCCGACCTCAGTCCTAGCAACACAAAACCCAGCAATGCTAAACCTCCCAGAGTTCCGCCAACGATCGCACCCACCGGCTTTCTCCCCTTATCTCTTGCATTTTCACCTGTCGGGCTTGGCATTGCACCTGTTCCGGAGCTGGAAGCGGAACTCGTGTTGGACTCCAGTGTAGGAACAAATATGCCAGCTAATAAAACAGCCGCTGCTGCGGTTTGATTGTACGGGTGTGGAGAAAGGGAAGATGAAGATGGTCCGCTCCATTTTCCAGCGTAGATATTGCTATTGTTCACAGGAGAGGCAGCTAAGTCATGTAGAGCCCAATTTTAGCTCCAATTATATCAACATCCATGACAACAACATACTTGCACACCAAGATAATGCCCAATATAGGATTTCAAGTCTCCGAAATCAAGACGGGTGTATGCAGTAGTTAAAGCCCGTATAAGGTCACCGTTAACCATTGGATTCTGGTCATTCCCTGGTTTTGAATTTAAGAGATTTTAGGAGACCATAGGAGCGACTACGGAGATATACTGACCCTGTACACCGTCCTCCCTTATCCAGTCCCCCACCCTACTGGTTGCAGCAACAACGCTTTGTTATAACCTATTGGACCGAAATCAGCCCGATGCTAGCGAACACCTGAAACGAACATACAAGTCCACCAATGTTCCGTTCCTCTTGTCGGTAGCGTCATACAAAACGGCCAACCCCTGTATCCAGTACGCCGATGCAACCATGAGATACTGTCCCTGTGGGGAGGAACAGTCTTGGTGGCTGATACCTGGGAGTACTAAACCAGGAGAGCGATAGAAATTCCGGTAGATAAAGTCCGCAGATTGTCTTGCGGCAAATAGATACTTTTGGTCCAATGTCATTTGGTAAAGAAATGCGGATAATCTGAACCGCAGGTAGGAGTGAAGAAAGGACGAACATGAGGAGAATATAAACGTACATGAAGAACCATACAACGAAGAGATGAGGAATATATACAGACTAGACAGAACGGTTAACATACCCAGAAGAACTACTGTCAAATGTGTCCGACGTTTCTGACTGTAATCAAAATTTTATCGATTCTTGTGAACATAGTGGCAGACTCAAACCCACGTCGGTCGTTCCCCCTAATAGGCTCTCTGTGTCCGTATTCCTATGTCAGTTTCATTGTTGTCAGCACCGAGCACAGCCTTAAACTCACCTTCCACGCAAGTCAACTGCATACCCTCTCCTTTAACTCCCAGATCCCCTCGTACCTTTCCACCGACAATGTCATCGAGGACCGTACGATTGCGAGCGTATGTCCAGGCATTTTCCACGATGCTAGGGTTGGCAAAGGTGAGGCGGCAAGGTCTGATAGCATTGAAGAAAGCATCCGCTAAGGTGAGCTGATCTAGACCGGGTAACTGAGCAATAGGCACGTTAAGAGAAATTTTGAGGCTCACCTGTTCATACAAGATGCCTTCCAGTATGGTCCGTATCTCGCCATGAGCGTCATTATTTATCAAGCATAAGCGGTGAGGTGCTGAGAGCGATCGGGAGCAGGGGTGACAATATGTATGGTGGTGCCTAAGGTTGGCCAAACGTTGGTACTTCCAACGCTTCGAATAGGGTCTCCTAAAGGCAATACTCGGTTCAGTTTGCCTAGCGAAGAACATAAGGGTGAATCCGATGGAAAGATGGGCGATGCAGAGAGCGACAAACAAAAACGAAGCTTAAAGGGAATCAGATGGTTGCCTAAATCTCCAAGGATATCAGCATAGCTAAAAACGGAAGAATCTTATGACATATGCACCTCAGGCCCAAAAAACTCGCCAATGTGTTGAAGGGAGGCTAGCTCTAGGAATGGAAGGAGAGCAAAACGAAAATTTTTGTATTTGGAAAAACGGTGTCCGAGGTCCTGGCACGTGCCACAAACTCGCTTCGCCGTGTTCGCGTTACTACCTTTCGTCTCCAACCTGAAGATAAGTATTACAAGAGCTCAGAGACTTAGGTTCGCACCTATATTTATGAAGTCTTGTCAAACTGCGGCCGAGCCTTCGGCATAACAAGGCTTGTTGCTTGGTGTTATCCTTGCGCTCGACGTTCATGTTTCCTGGTTTTGAGCAAGCATACGTTTTCCAGTCATATATACGAAACCCATCTGCTCCTGGTCGCTACTCGTGGGTCTGGCACATCCTTCGGGCCGGGAACAACCATTCCATATCAGGCTTCACATCAAGTGTATATCTACACATTTATTCCTGGTATAGACCACTACTGATATGAGCACGCACTGGGTCTAAATTGACTGACCTTCCTCCATCATACAGATCTCCGATCGTTGAAATCCCATGATTTTACTTGCAATCGGAAAGCTGACACGACACGAAAGCATCAATCTGTGGAGCAACTACTTGAGCCTCTTCCGACCTGGCCCAGCTTCTTATATCCTCTAAGCATCCAGAGATAACTTATTCCCATTTTATGATCATTAGTAGAAGAGACCAGGTACGACATGTTGATGACTTTTAGAAACAAAACCTTATTCGTATTATAGACATCAATTACAGTCGCCGAAAAATCAAACTTGGACGGGATCATCTAACTATTCTGTATATTCCTCACAACTCTGAAACCTCAGTCTCGACGGTCTTTCTGGCCTCTGCTCGCACGATAATCAACGCAGGGGCAATTCCCTAAACCGATTTTCTAGTCACAGAATGATTTAATAACAGATAGTGCACTCACGCAAGCATGGTAGACGACTTCAAATAGATCGAAAGGAAATCCCGGTGCTCTGGACTGTTGCGGGAAAATGACGTAGTTGAAAGTGAGATCTAGGATTTGTACCATGGGATATATTATCCCAGACTCCAGTCTGTGCAAGCGAGTTGTCAGTAAGATATATCAATGTCAGAGATCGAGGTCACACACAAAATGGCCACGATAGTGCAGTATTTCTTCTGCATGTCGATTCTGCGGGCTATCCACCATATACGTCCCGCTGATGAATAATAGTTGATTAGTGATACGACATCAGTGAAGATCTCGGCGAAAAAATAGTCCCACACACCGGTTAGTCCAGTCAACCCAAAATTGAAGACCGTATTGGTGACTCGAAAGGTGAAGCTTAAGTATGACGTTAACATTTGCTTCGAAGGATACTGGGGGGCGATAAAGGTTGTCATAACCGCTTGAATAACCGCTATAGCTACTTTCGGATTAGAAGCGCGTCACGACCAGGGCGTGAGACATACCGACTACAGTTATCAAGGCCATGATCATTAGAACTGCAATTCGCCTGCTGGATCCCCATATGATATAACACCGATGCATCTATCAAACAGTTAGATAGTACTTCCTATAGTCCGAAGGAGGCGTACCAGCATAGTGTCGGAGAGGAAGCTATACTCCGTGTGTGAGTGGTGATCGTGGTCGCACTGAGAGACTGACGTACGCAGTTGAGAGCCCAAACACCTGGGTTAGTACGCTACACACATCATCAACAGAGCTATCCTCAGAAGATTATCCGCTCACTTACTCCCACATAGTCTTGAGGCCATCATGACGCCGAACATATGCCATCGCTGTACTGTACTCCCCTGCCGCTGACGCGTTGAAGAACGTTACAGCTTGACCAAACAGACTGCATGTCTCAATGACATTGAGCGTAGAAATGAGAAGGTAGAGAGCGATGCTCCATGCAAGGTATAGGTCTCGATTACGGCGGCCGTTTCGTTTCATCAGAATCCGGATGCAGCCGCCAAAGAGGTATGTGTAAAGGCCTTGAAAGAAGCATCAGGTGAGATCGCGACGTAAGATGCTCCGAGGATTACCATAGAGAAAGGACATGACCTGTTGTATATGAGCACGTGATACTGTCGAAAGTTTCAGGAAGACTACCCACCGATATCCTGAAAACAGGCTTTACAAAGACATTCTCCACTGTCAAATATGGGTCAAGATCTGCTGTTGCTGCCGACATGGGACCTATATTGGGATTGCATGGTGTTTCGACTTTATATTCCTCTGACTAGTGAGACTAGAAAAGCCTCACCATGCGTAAACCCGACCCCGCTCACCAGTCATCACATTAATCAGAATCAATAATAGTGCTTGGAACCAGTATCGATATCATACGAGGCCGTGGCTGAAATGAGGACGGGAGGCTGGGTATTCTGATAGATGAGCACAGGTGATGATGGTGAAGAAAAGGAATTACCAACGGATATCATCGCCATTGCTGTTCCGCGAGCTGCAATCATACAATACACTCGTGGAGCATGAAACATCTCAATGATTATCAAGCCACTTGCTGAGTCGCGCGGACAAGAGATCTCGCTTCGACTTCCCATGAAGAAGTGGTTGCAACACCGAGCACGAGGGCGACAACTCAAAATAGTCTCCCACGAACCTGCAAGTCGATGAAGATCTGATTGTCAGAGATGTGAAGCGACAACGAACAGGGTTCCCTAGTACTTGTGGGTTTCGTCTCTGATTTCGATGTTGGAGCGTTACGTGATGATCATGATGGGACTCGTCGACAAGGTCGACGAATGTAGACCAATTCGAGGATATAGACAGAGAATGCAGGAAAAAGCAAAGGGGAAGGAGCAGAGAAGAAGAATTCTATGCTGGGTAAATTCATCGTGTAGGCCTGCGAGTAATGAATTAATTGGTACGCAGGGCGTGCGATTGGTTATTGACCTGTCGTCGTATCTGAGATGCCACGGGAAATGAGCGAACGAGGTTGCTTTAAATCTATTACCATCTACGCAGGTGGGCGCTGGCTACGACACTTGACGAGAGGGGGATTGAGTGGCAGGAAATAGTTGAGGAAATTGAATCGGACGGGAGAAGTCGATGATGAAACCTTCGTATTCCACGCGTATGATGGTACGTATCACATTGTAATAGCTCCCTAGACGAGACGTCTAGGTATGGTAGCTTGGAGCTTTAATTCACCCGAGACCTGGACACAACGAGGTTTTATAACAACGTAGGGACAAGTGCTGGGCAAAATAAGACTAACGAAGGTAAGGAAATGGGCTTATTTATATAGTGATAATCCAGGTAAACGGATAATGGGAGACAGGAGATTATAAGGGATGCATAGATGTTGAGAAGTAGGCGTAGGCGTTACACACATGAAGATTTACCCGCTACTTAAGCGCTTGAGATCACGGCTCCTACGCGTTAAGGTGTAGGCCATAGTTTTCACCGTTTCGGGAAAATATTTCCTTCCAACGTGTGGAGACTCGAGAGGCTGGCGACACGTATGTGCTCTGCTCGTTTTATCATGGCTAGAAGCTATATCTACGGCTGCTGGACCCAACTCAGAGGCGCTATAGCCAAGTGGTTACGGCGACAGATTAGAATATAACACTTGATCTGTTCCTCTTTGAGGGCGCAGGCTCGAATCCTGCTGGCGTCGGTGAAAAGCGAGGAAACTTGAAGTTCATTTTGTCGCGTAGAACCATCAGTCGAAAGGCGTCCTGCGTTTCTCCTGTTTCCTCCAGTTTGCATACCCTATGCATGCCTTACGCAGCTGGGAAGGATCTTTCATGTACATCAGTGTCTCCTCGGTTGGTATAGATAGCGTAACGAGCATTGGTTATGGGTAGGTAATTACCTTCAAAACATAATTGGTGTTGAACGGGTGTTTGCGCATACAATCTTGGGTGAAGCGAGTACTTCCAAGTGGGATTGTGCTGGATTCGAATGCTAATGAATCAAGGGTCGCTGAGGTACATAAATAATAGTATCCGTTCACAGTTGGACAAGTAAGATAATGAAATTACCTCGGTTTGTCACGATGTAGCGGTGGAAGCATGTACAATTCGGTTATACTTATAGGTAACTTAGGTTTTCCCACAGCGTTTAGTAACTCGGAGTGATGGTTCCCACAGTATCCTTCAACCTCAACCATGACTATCGTTGTATCAAAAATGCTCTTCGCCCCGAATGCAGCTACACACTCCAAGTCGCGCTCTCAGATTGAAGGAGTCAAGCCAAGACAAAGAAGCAGCGTGGAAAAAGTCACGAGACACTGCCTCCGCGTTATCGCTTACTGATCACAATGCAGTGTCGCTTGTCTTACACTGCCATGAGCTTCTAGGTATACATAAACGACATAAACATCCAAAGCGCAGTCCTCCTCTGTACCCCCACCATCATGTCGTACTACCAACCACAATACCCAGGTCAACAGCCTCAATACGGATACCCAAATCAACCCCCTCAGAGTGGATATGGATATCAACCTCCTCCAGGACCGGTAAGGATCATGCTTGATGTCTATTGATGAGTTTATTTTGACTCTGATTGATATTTAGCCACCATCAGGGCCTCCGCCGATCCCCGTGCATTCACACCCTGGCTCTCAGAACCCATATCAACAGCAACCGTACTATCCGCCGCCTCCTGGTCCACCTCCAGGCCATCGTCCAGGCTATGTGCGTGGCTCTTCCACTGCAGAATATACTCTCTACTAACATCTAAAATCGTCCAGAATCCATCTTATATCACGCCGCCCGGTCCACCAAATGCGTACCATCAGCCACCTGCCTTCCCGCCGCCCAATTCTCCGATGAACCAAAGCTATGCTCCTCCACCTATGCCTCCGCCAGGCCGAAGCCCACCGATTTCATACTATCTTAATGCACCCGTTCCAACGCCCGATATGCAGAATCCACATCAACCAGCTCCGCCAGTCCCTGGATATGATCCAACAAACGACTATGAAGCTATTCGGAAGGCAACGAAAGGGTTTGGAACCAAGGAGTCACTTATGTACGTTCTCTCCCGTGCATGCCTGGAGAAAAACTGACAGTGTGCGTGTACAGCTGAACAGTGTGTTGTATCTACTCTGGCCTCGCTTGATTCGATGAAGATGGCCGGCTCTAACTGGATGCGTTTCCCGGCGAGGACGTGGTAAAGATCTCGGCAAGTGTAAATTGAGAGCGTGCTATGTGGGCATTTCAGGTGTGTAACTTCCATTCTTCCTGCGAAAACAGCCACGACTACCCTTTCAATGCATCTGAGATGTTCTCCGCGGTTTCGTTCCTCGGCCCAGTGTCTGGTCTGAACGCTGCGCTCGCACCACGGGCGTTGAGTGGATTTGGGTGCGTTCGGTCGCCCACTTAACTCTATCTTCAACATATGCTCATCTGCGTTTCTTACTCCTGCTGTGAACCATCGATGCGAACGCTCCTCCACGCGTGTAGTTCATGCGTGGACCGTAATCCATGTGATATCAATCTTCCTTATCTGTGGCCGTATCAAGTCTCCGGTTCCATAAGACTCTTGAAAGCCGACAATTTAAGGGTGATTTGAGCTCTTCAAGACTGCGAGATTGCTCATGCTCTCTATCACTGACCCGTTTCCTTGTCTGACGCTTTGCGTAGTGTACGCCCCGATGATGTTAACCCATCAGTGAACCCGGACCTCAAGATTGTGCATGGCGTGCGTGCTTACAACTTTGGTCGAAGCGGTCGTGTCAATACGCTGTTCAGAAGGCAGGACAGGATAAGATTGGTACAGACGAGGTGAATTTTGGGAATGCCTCAGTCGCATCATTGTTCTTAGCATGTAGATAATGCTAACATTCGACAGATAGTATATCTGTGACGTCATCGTGTATCGACAAGACCTCAGCTCTCGTGCCATTGTTCGTTAATTTTTCATGTCTGGCCCCTTCCTTATTGATGTGTGCTGACTCGTGTTTCAATCAATAGCGGCGAAGCTATCTCGGAAGAAGCACAAGAAAGACGCTTACAAAAAGCTGCTCAAGTGTCCGAGCTTGGTATCGTCCTTCTCACGTCGAATTACCTCTGTTTATCTGTTTGTCACGAGTTCATAGCTCGGCCATATGGCGATTTCACGTTCACTCATGCGTATCGGTTGTGTATGGTGCTAACCTCGCCCCGCGGCTTTGTGTGATCACCTCACAAACGCAAGTGTGTATGGAGGAGACGCAACGCTTCTTGAAGCTTCGAATGCCGGAAAGGATTTGGGGACGAAGGATGTAAGGTGCTTGGCCTGGACGGTGAGTGTACTGTTTTACTCGTTCTCCTTCTGTATAATTTAATGCTCTTCTCGGCCTCATAGCGGAGTGGTAAGAGAACATGGGATAGGCAGCGTTGCTCAATGCTGTTAAGAAGACTTGTATCAGAGATAGTACAGGTAGGACACTGGAGGAGAAGGGTGTTTGAAGGAGAAAGAGGACGACGTTGGTGACCAGAGGAAAGGTTTGGTTGGCGTTCTGATCTCCGGATTATAAGATCTTATGTCTTTTGTCGAAATATTGCTCTTATTCACGTATTGCGTCCGTTTATCTTGTACTAGTAGTTGAACTCGCCAGTAAGTATAGCTCTGTGGAATTTCTGTGATTCGAGTGAGTAGGCGCCAATCGCGCGTGGATTTGCACAATCTAAATTGTACATAACTCTGGGCGGGCGCGTGAGCTCGGAGGGACCTCAGGACACCCTTTTTTACTCGAACCGTCACCATAGTGTCACAAAACAAACGCTCTCATGAGTATTCGGTGAGGCACTGTGTCTGTCTTATAGATATCCAGTCATTGAAAGGTTCTTTTGAACAGAAAATCTTTGTCATCAAGGAAGACGTTGATTTGCATATCTTCACAACTCTCCTTCGGTTTGGGTCGCTGAACTTCTCCCGACGACCGAACAGTTCCGTTTTGGATTCATCTGTACGATAGACGCAGAATGAAGACCGTCGGTGCTCGAAAATTCTCACCTCACGATGCGCAACCATCAGAAGCCTTTGTTCCAGAAATCATTTCCCCATCCTATTCTTGCTGTCTGGTACCCTACCTTTCTTCATAAAGTACACTCCACTCGGCGCTTGAACAGACGATTTTCTTCTACATCTGTGTGTATCGCAGTCGTAGTATGACTTTCCAATGGCGCAAGTATTGTCTTTTCCTCACACCACAACTATGGGCCACAACTTAGACTTCGCGGTTCGCATGCTCCTATCCGCAAAGGGCTGCTGTCAAAATGTGAGTGTTGTGTTATGCACTATCCCAGAGGTCGGGGACAGTTCCTTTTTACACTGTCCTTTGAAGTGAATGGCATGGG